>JARQOC010000003.1:18429468-18479877 GCA_033576535.1 Allobates femoralis
TAGATAGATAAATAGATAGATAAATAGATAGATAGATAGATAGATAGATAGATAGATAGATAGATAGAAATAGAGACATAGATAGATAGATAGATAGATAGATAAATAGAGAGATAGATAAATAAAAACAAATAGATAGATAGATAAATAGATAGATAGATAGAGAGATAGAAATAGATAGATAGATAGATAGATAGATAAAAACAAATAGATAGATAAATAGATAGATAGATAGATAGATAAATAGATAGATAGATAGATAGATAGATAGATTAGATAAATAGATAGATAGATAAATAGATAGATAGATAAATAGATAGATAGATAGATAAAAAGAAATAGATAGATAGATCGATAAATAGATAGATAGATAAAAACAAATAGATAGATAGATAGATAGAAATAGATAGATAGATAGATAGATACAGATAGATAAATAGATAGATAGATGGAAATAGATAGATAGATAGATGGAAATAGATAGATAGATAGATAGATAGTTAGATAGATAGAAATAGAGACATAGATAGATAGATAGATAGATAGATAGATAGATAGATCCCATAGAGATACATAGCGGTGTGTCGGCGATTTTATGGCCGGGCTCCTGGTTCTATTTTCCGGCCATAAAATCGCCGACACACCGCTATGTATGTCTATGGGAAGTGAGGCGCGATTCTGATTGGTCGCTGTGCCGGCAACTCGCTGCCGCTGACCAATCAGAATCGCGCCTCAGGCAGCGACTCACAATGGCCTCGCGGCCATTGCTCGCGCTACATTAGCGGTATCTCGCTAAATTTATATATCATATTAAGACGGCATCACCACAGGTGTAGGTGCAGGCAGAAAATAATAATATACTTACAGTTAGTTATCTGCCGCGACACTACTTTTTCATGATTAATGAGAATGAGAATAATGAGTGTCACTAGAAACAAGAGGATCAATGGATATGATGTATAGGTGAATTGCAGAAACTGCCTTATGCTAAATATGATAAAAACGGAGATCTTGGTTTCTGTAGTGATCACTAGAGAGTAAGCTTGGCATCCACTTACAAGGAGCCTCCACTGCCAAGTCCTACCACTAAGCCCTGGTGAAATTGTGAATTGTGAATGGGTTTATATGCCCAAGGATGTAATTGGAAATAATGAATAGGTGTGTGCATATAAACCCATTCACAATTCACAATTTCACCAGGGCTTAGTGGTAGGACTTGGCAGTGGAGGCTCCTTGTAAGTGGATGCCAAGCTTACTCTCTAGTGATCACTACAGAAACCAAGATCTCCGTTTTTATCATATTTAGCATAAGGCAGTTTCTGCAATTCACCTATACATCATATAATTGCCGTAGCGACTTCCGTCGGAGCGGCGCAACTTCCGGTGGCTTTGTTAGCGAGTCCAGGTTTCATCTCCTGGACTCTGTCCGTGGCCGCATAGCGGCCACGGCGACTCGCGAAGCAATGCCCGCAAAGCGGGCATTGCGAGTCGTTGCAGATTTGCGAAGCAATGCCCGCGAAGCGGGCATTGCGTGTCGCTAACAAAGCAACCCACAGAAGCCCATACTACTGTAGTCTACACCGCTATAGTATACTACAGTCCCATGCCCATAAGCGCCATGGGACTGTAGTATACCATCGCGCCCCACCTATGCCCGCCGCTGTCGCTAAACACCGCCGCACCCCTACACCCTAAGCCCCGACCCGCCCCACCTATGCCCGCCGCTGTCGCTAACACCGCCGTACCCCTACACCCTAAGCCCCGACCCGCCCCACCTATGCCCACCGCTGTCGCTAACACCGCCGCACCCCTACACCCTAAGCCCCGACCCGCCCCACCTATGCCCGCCGCTGTCGCTAACACCGCCGCACCCCTACACCCTAAGCCCCGACCCGCCCCACCTATGCCCGCCGCTGTCGCTAACACCGCCGCACCCCTACACCCTAACTCCCGACCCGCCCCACCTATGCCCGCCGCTGTCGCTAACACCGCCGCAGCCCTACACCCTAAGCCCTGACCCGCCCCACCTATGCCCGCCGCTGTCGCTAACACCGCCGCACCCCTACACTTTAAGCCCCGACCCGCCCCACCTATGCCCGCCGCTGTCGCTAACACCGCCGCAGCCCTACACCCTAAGCCCCGACCCGCCCCACCTATGCCCGCCGCTGTCGCTAACACCGCCGCAGCCCTACACTTTAAGCCCCGACCCGCCCCACCTATGCCCGCCGCTGTCGCTAACACCGCCGCACCCCTACACCCTAAGCCCCGACCCGCCCCACCTATGCCCGCCGCTGTCGCTAACACCGCCGCACCCCTACACCCTAAGCCCCGACCCGCCCCACCTATGCCCGCCGCTGTCGCTAACACCGCCGCACCCCTACACCCTAAGCCCCGACCCGCCCCACCTATGCCCGCCGCTCTCGCTAACACCGCCGCACCCCTACACCCTAAGCCCCGACCCGCCCCACCTATGCCCGCCGCTGTCGCTAACACCGCCGCACCCCTACACCCTAAGCCCCGACCTGCCCCACCTATGCCCGCCGCTGTCGCTAACACCGCCGTACCCCTACACCCTAAGCCCCGACCCGCCCCACCTATGCCCGCCGCTGTCGCTAACACCGCCGCACCCCTACACCCTAAGCCCCGACCCGCCCCACCTATGCCCGCCGCTGTCGCTAACACCGCCGCACCCCTACACCCTAAGCCCCGACCCGCCCCACCTATGCCCGCCGCTGTCGCTAACACCGCCGCACCCCTACACCCTAAGCCCCGACCCGCCCCACCTATGCCCGCCGCTGTCGCTAACACCGCCGCACCCCTACACCCTAAGCCCCGACCCGCCCCACCTATGCCCGCCGCTGTCTCTAACACCGCCGCACCCCTACACCCTAAGCCCCGACCCGCACCACCTATGCCGGCCGCTGTCGCTAACACCGCCGCACCCCTACACCCTAAGCCCCGACCCGCCCCACTAATGCCCGCCGCTGTCGCTAACACCGCCGCACCCCTACACCCTAAGCCCCGACCCGCACCACCTATGCCCGCCGCTGTCGCTAACACCGCCGCACCCCTACACCCTAAGCCCCGACCCGCCCCACCTATGCCCGCCGCTGTCGCTAACACCGCCGCACCCCTACACCCTAAGCCCCGACCCGCCCCACCTATGCCCGCCGCTGTCGCTAACACCGCCGCACCCCTACACCCTAAGCCCCGACCCGCCGCACCTATGCCTCTACCCTCTAAGCTCCCGCCGCTGTCGCTAACACCTAAAGCCCTACACCCGAAGCCCTCGCCGTCCCCTACCCTAACCTCCCCGTCGATCACTCACATGCCTTCTTAGTCATCTGATCGTCCGTCCGATACACAAGTCCTCTTCCTCCGGCCCCGGGGGTCTTCTCTCTTCTTTCCGCCATCTCCGCCTCTTCTTCCGGCCCCGGGATCTTCTGTCTTCTTTCCAGCTCCTACGTCCTCTTCACTTATCATTAACATAGAATGGACGACAAATCCACCATTCTATGTCAATGACATGTCTGGGGCTCTTCTGATTGGTCGCTCTTTACTGCCCTCAGCCAATCAGAAGAGTCCCTCATTTCCCATTCACATACATTACCGGTGTGTCGCCGATTTTATGCCCGGCCACCTGGTTCTGTTTGTCGGCCCTAAAATCGCCGACACACCGCTAATGCATCTCTATGGGCAGTCCGCCCCATTTCGGATTGAACGCAGACCAATCAGAATTCGAGCTCACTGCCCATACACATGCATTAGCGGTGTGTCCGCGATTTTAGGGCCGACAAATAGAACCAGCTCGGCGCCCATAAAATCGCCGACACACCGCTAATGTATTTCAATGCGAACAAATTAATTTAATAATAAAAAAATTAAATAAAAAATAATTTAAAAATAATAAAATTTCAGCGGACCTGAATGAAAACTGTCTCTCAGTCTAAATAATAAATTAAATAATAAAAAAAATTATTTAAAAATAATTAAAAAATAATTAAATTTCAGCGGACCTGAATGAAAACTCTCTCTCAGTCTAAATAATTAATTTAATAATAAAAAAAATAATTAAAAAATAATTAAAAAATAATAAAATTTCACCGGACCTGAACGAAAACTCTGTCTCAGTCTAAATAATAAATTTAATAATAAAAAAAATAATTAAAAATTATTTAAAAAATAATAAAATTTCAGCGGACCTCAATGAAAACTCTGTCTCAGTCTAAATAATAAATTTAATAATAAAAAAAATAATTAAAAAATAATTAAAAAATAATAAAATTTCACCGGACCTGAATGAAAACTGTCTCGCAGTCTAAATAATAAATTAAATAATAAAAAAAATAATTAAAAAATAATTAAAAAATAATAAAATTTCACCGGACCTGAATGAAAACTCTGTCTCAGTCTAAATAATAAATTTAATAATAAAAAAAATAATTAAAAATTATTTAAAAAATAATAAAATTTCAGCGGACCTCAATGAAAACTCTGTCTCAGTCTAAATAATAAATTTAATAATAAAAAAAATAATTAAAAAATAATTAAAAAATAATAAAATTTCAGCGGACCTGAATGAAAACTCTCTCTCAGTCTAAATAATTAATTTAAATAATAAAAAAAATAATTAAAAAATAATTAAAAAATAATAAAATTTCACCGGACCTGAATGAAAACTGTCTCGCAGTCTAAATAATAAATTAAATAATAAAAAAAATAATTAAAAAATAATTAAAAAATAATAAAATTTTACCGGTCCTGAATGAAAACTGTCTCGCAGTCTAAATAATAAATTAAATAATAAAAAAAATAATTAAAAAATAATTAAAAAATAATAAAATTTTACCGGACCTGAATGAAAACTCTCTCTCAGTCTAAATAATAAATTAAATAATAAAAAAAATAATTAAAAATTATTTAAAAAATAATAAAATTTCAGCGGACCTCAATGAAAACTCTGTCTCAGTCTAAATAATAAATTTAATAATAAAAAAAATAATTAAAAAATAATTAAAAAATAATAAAATTTCAGCGGACTTGAATGAAAACTCTCTCTCAGTCTAAATAATTAATTTAATAATAAAAAAAATAATTAAAAAATAATTAAAAAATAATAAAATTTCACCGGACCTGAATGAAAACTGTCTCGCAGTCTAAATAATAAATTAAATAATAAAAAAAATAATTAAAAAATAATTAAAAAATAATAAAATTTTACCGGACCTGAATGAAAACTGTCTCGCAGTCTAAATAATAAATTAAATAATAAAACAAATAATTAAAAAATAATTAAAAAATAATAAAATTTTACCGGACCTGAATGAAAACTCTCTCTCAGTCTAAATAATAAATTAAATAATAAAAAAAATAATTAAAAAATAATTAAAAAATAATAAAATTTCAGCGGACCTCAATGAAAACTCTGTCTCAGTCTAAATAATAAATTTAATAATAAAAAAAATAATTAAAAAATAATTAAAAAATAATAAAATTTCAGCGGACCTGAATGAAAACTCTCTCTCAGTCTAAATAATTAATTTAATAATAAAAAAAATAATTAAAAAATAATTAAAAAATAATAAAATTTTACCGGACCTGAATGAAAACTGTCTCGCAGTCTAAATAATAAATTAAATAATAAAAAAAATAATTAAAAAATAATTAAAAAATAATAAAATTTTACCGGACCTGAATGAAAACTCTCTCTCAGTCTAAATAATAAATTAAATAATAAAAAAAATAATTAAAAAATAATTAAAAAATAATAAAATTTCACCGGACCTGAATGAAAACTGTCTCGCAGTCTAAATAATAAATTAAATAATAAAAAAAATAATTAAAAAATAATTAAAAAATAATAAAATTTCACCGGACCTGAATGAAAACTTCTCCAGTCTAAATAATAATTTAATAATAAAAAAAAATTAAAAAATTAATTAAAAAATAATAAAATTTCAGCGGACCTCAATGAAAACTCTTCTCAGTCTAAATAATAAATTTAATAATAAAAAAAATAATTAAAAAATAATTAAAAAATAATAAAATTTCAGCGGACCTGAATGAAAACTCTCTCTCAGTCTAAATAATAATTAAATAATAAAAAAAATAATTAAAAAATAATTAAAAAATAATAAAATTTCACCGGACCTGAATGAAAACTTCTCGCAGTCTAAATAATAAATTAAATAATAAAAAAAATAATTAAAAAATAATTAAAAAATAATAAAATTTTACCGGACCTGAATGAAAACTTCTCTCAGTCTAAATAATAAATTAAATAATAAAAAAAATAATTAAAAAATAATTAAAAAATAATAAAATTTACCGGACCTGAATGAAAACTGTCTCGCAGTCTAAATAATAAATTAAATAATAAAAAAAATAATTAAAAAATAATTAAAAAATAATAAAATTTACCGGACCTGAATGAAAACTCTCTCTCAGTCTAAATAATTAATTTAATAATAAAAAAAATATTAAAAAATATTAAAAAATAATAAAATTTCAGCGGACCTGAATGAAAACTCTGTCTCAGTCTAAATAATTAAATTTAATAATAAAAAAAATAATTAAAAAATAATTAAAAAATAATAAAATTTCAGCGGACCTGAATGAAAACTCTTCTCAGTCTAAATAATTAATTAATAATAAAAAAAATAATTAAAAAATAATTAAAAAATAATAAAATTTCACCGGACCTGAATGAAAACTGTCCTCGCAGTCTAAATAATAAATTAAATAATAAAAAAAATAATTAAAAAATAATTAAAAAATAATAAAATTTCACCGGACCTGAATGAAAACTCTCTCTCAGTCTAAATAATTAATTTAATAATAAAAAAAATAATTAAAAAATTTATTTAAAAAATAATAAAATTTCAGCGGACCTCAATGAAAACTCTGTCTCAGTCTAAATAATAAATTTAATAATAAAAAAAATAATTAAAAATAATTAAAAAATAATAAAATTTCAGCGGACCTGAATGAAAACTCTCTCTCAGTCTAAATAATTAATTTAATAATAAAAAAAATAATTAAAAAATAATTAAAAAATAATAAAATTTCACGGACCTGAATGAAAACTGTCTCTGCAGTCTAAATAATAAATTAAATAATAAAAAAAATAATTAAAAAATAATTAAAAAATAATAAAATTTTACCGGACCTGAATGAAAACTCTCTCTCAGTCTAAATAATAAATTAAATAATAAAAAAAATAATTAAAAAATAATTAAAAAATAATAAAATTTCACCGGACCTGAATGAAAACTGTCTCGCAGTCTAAATAATAAATTAAATAATAAAAAAAATAATTAAAAATTATTTAAAAAATAATAAAATTTCAGCGGACCTCAATGAAAACTCTGTCTCAGTCTAAATAATAAATTTAATAATAAAAAAAATAATTAAAAAATAATTAAAAAATAATAAAATTTCAGCGGACCTGAATGAAAACTCTCTCTCAGTCTAAATAATTAATTTAATAATAAAAAAATAATTAAAAAATAATTAAAAAATAATAAAATTTCAGCGGACCTGAATTAAAACTCTGTCTCAGCCTAAATAATAAATTAATAATAAAAAAAAAAAATTAAAAAATTATTAAAAAATTATAACAAACATAATAAAACATTTTAAATAATTCAATTAAAAATAATAATAAAAAAATAAAAAAAAAAAAAATTTATTTTTATTTTGGATTCTTTTTATGATCTATATACCTACCTATATCTATTTACAAATATACATTTAAAAATACATAAAAATCAACATACATACATACACAAAGAAAAATTTTTTTTACCGAAAATATCCTACCCACGTGTCCGAAAATACAACCACAAGGCCGGCCATATATTTTCCGACATACTGCTAATGTATGTCTATAGGAAGTCAGCTCGAATTACCGACCAATGACAAGACCACCTCACTTCCTATTCACATACATAGCGGTGTCTCGGCCATTTTATTGCCGGGCCCCTGCGTCTATTTTCGGGCACGGGAGTCGGCTCTTTTTCGTCGTTCCACGGGCCGCAAGCTCGCATTCAGCGGTTCGCGGACATTGGTCGCGTCTTACCAACGACTCGCAATGATTGCCAGTCGTTGGTAATACGCTACCTATCGCCGCGAATCGCTGATTGCAAGTTTCCGGCCCCGTCAAATGATGCCTCTGAGCCGAGTCGCCTGCCCGGAAATACAACCAGCGGCTCGGCCATAACATCGCCTCCTTTCTCTATCTATTCTATATATCTCTATAGGAAGGCGCCGTCCAATCACAATCGCCGCGCCTTTTTTGAAAATACATAGCGACCAATCACATTCATGGCGCCAGCTTTCTGAAGTTGCCGCCCTCCAATCAGATAAGCCCGCTTATTTATAGCGGCAATTTTGAATCTTCAACCTCTTTGAATCCTCTTTGTGGGAGAACGAGAACCTATCGCTGGACTATCTGTTGGAGTATATTTCTGCCAAGAAATCCATCCTTCGTGAGGGTCTTTCAAGGACAACGAGAAGCTACCGGTGGACCGTCTGTTCTACTACATTTGAGCCGAGATATCCATCCTTCGTGCGGGACGTCGGGAAGCAAGCGCCGGATCGGGATCTACCATTGATCAGCTAAGATATCCTTTTGACAATCTACCTTTTCACATCAGAGCCTATAGTCCTGATGTGGAGTTTTATTTTCACCTCTTTTACTATCTTTTTTTTTCACCACTTTTACTATTTTGCGCCAATCGCCGCTGCATGGAGCGTCCGCCACTGTTCGGACACTTCGCTGCTGCAAGCGCCGACTTCTGCGCTATAAGCGCAAACTTCGGCGCTTCTAGCGGCCTCCGCGGTCTATGAGACCGCTGTGTCCGAACACGCATTCAGGCGCCGACCGTACAACTCGCCGCTGTAATATGGCGGACGCGAAATGTTCATTCATAAAATGCTGCTACACGCCAGCCGCGGTGTGATTGGCCAGCGGAAATTCATACACATGGCGCCGTTAATCCGGTTGGTCGGCGCTATTGTGTGAAGATGCCGCTGTCCTATCACAATTCAGCGGGGCGGAGCTATAGACTTCCAGTCTCCCGAACGCCGTGTCCGAAAATCGAACCAGGCGCTCGGCAAGGAAAGTTCCGTGCTTTTTCAAAATTCGCGCCGCGATTCTCATTGGATGCCGACTTCCCATAGACATCCATTGAGAAATGAGGCGGTTGTTGTTGTTTATGGCGCTTTGATTCCGATTGGTCAGCGCACACCGGGGACTTCGCAACTTTTCTTGCTGAGCGCCTGGTACGATTTTCGGATATGCCGTTCGGCCGGGTGGAAGTCTGTAGCTCCGCCCCGCTGAGTTGTGATTGGGCAGCGGCATCTTCACACAATAGCGCCGACCAACCGGATTCACGGCGCCATGTTTATGAAGTTTTCGCTGCCCAATCACACCGCGGCTGAAGTCTACCGCCATTTTATGAATGAACTTTTCGCGTCCTCCATCTTAGAGCGCGAAATTTGAATTTGTTCACAATGTAACAGTGAAAAAGCTGTGTTCACAGTACAATCTCACATCACACTATATATTCCTAATGCCTAGGCTTATATTAACCCCTTCTTTATACTAATTAAATATCAGCTACATTTCACCATAGTGCCCTCTTTTTTTCATACTATATTAACCCCTTCTATTCTATTACTGCTCCACTTGCTATCTCACTATGTGCTGTACTAAGCCCATCTTAATATTAACCCCTTCCATTCTATTAGTGCTACACTCCCTATCTCACTATGTGCTGTACTACGGCCTTTTTAATATTAACCCTTTCTATTCTATTAGTGCTACACTGCCTATCTCACTATCTGCTGTACTACAGCATTTTTTATATTAACCCTTTCTATTCTATTAGTGCTACACTGCCTATCTCACTATGTGCTGTATTACGGCCATTTTAATATTAACCCCTTCTATTCTATTAGTGCTACACTGCCTATCTCACTATGTGCTGTACTACGGCCATTTTTATATTAACCCTTTCTATTCTATTAGTGCTACACTCCCTATCTCACTATGTGCTGTATTACGGCCATTTTAATATTAACCCCTTCTATTCCATTAGTGCTACACTGTCTATCTCACTATGTGCTGTACTACGGCCATTTTAATATTAACCCTTTCTATTCTATTAGTGCTACATTGCCTATCTCAATATGTGCTGTACTACGGCCATTTTTATATTAACCCCTTCTATTCTATTACTGCTACACTGCCTATCTCACTATGTGCTGTATTACGACCATTTTAATATTAACCCCTTCTATTCTATTAGTGCTACACTGCCTATCTCACTATGTGCTGTATTACGGCCATTTTAATATTAACCCCTTCTATTCCATTAGTGCTACACTTCCTATCTCACTATGTGCTGTACTACGGCCATTTTTTAATTTACTCCTTCTATTCTATTACTGCCACACTGCCTATCTCACTATGTGCTGTACTACGGCCATTTTAATATTAACCCTTTCTTTTCTATTAGTGCTACACTCCCTATCTCACTATGTGCTGTACTAAGCCCATCTTAATATTAACCCCTTCCATTCTATTTGTGCTACACTGCGTATCTCACAATCTGCTGTACTACGGCCATTTTTATATTAACCCTTTCTATTCTATTACTGCTACACTGCCTATCTCACTATGTGCTGTACTACGGCCATTTTTAGATTAACCCTTTCTATTCTATTACTGCTACACTGCTTATCTCACTATTTGCTGTACTACGCCCATTTTATTATTAACCCTTTCTATTCTATTACTGCTACACTGCCTATCTCACTATGTGCTGTACTACGGCCATTTTTATATTAACCCTTTCTATTCTATTAGTGCTACATTGCTTATCTCAATATTTGCTGTACTACGCCCATTTTATTATTAACCCTTTCTATTCTATTACTGCTACACTCCCTATCTCACTATGTGCTGTACTACGGCCTTTTTTATATTAACCCATTCTATTTGTGTTACACTGTTTATCTCACTATGTGCTGTAGTACGCCCTTTTTAATATTAACCCATTCTATTCTATTAGTGCTCCACTTGCTATCTCAGTATCTGCTGTACTAAGGACATTTTTACATTAACCTCTTCTATGTCTTTTCTATTTTAGTTGCACCATGACTATTTTATAGGGTTTTAACTCATACATTAACCCCTTCTATTCTGTTTGCTATTCAATAACTGTGTCACTATGTGCTGCACATCTGCGATTTTACAACTTCACTCCACAAGTGATTAAAAAAACCCATCTGCTGCAATTGCCGATTAAACCTTGCACTTGCGGCGCTGTTGCGGGAATCCCCATAGAAACTATAGGAACACTTGCGGCAGGTGCCGCAAGTTCTTTTTTTTTTCTGGCAACACTTGCCGCAAGTGCAAAACCGCACCTGCCGCAAGGCCCCTTATGCTTTCTATAGGGATTACCGCTACCGCCCCGCAAGTGCAATGTTAATGTGGCTATCGCAGCAGATGCTTTTTTTCACTCCATCTACCGCAATTTTATCGAAAGAGCTGATGTGAAAGGGCTCTAAGGCGATTTGTACACTAACCCGTTCTATTCGATTTCTGCCGCACTTGCTATCTCACTATGTGGTCCACTAAGCCCATTTATACATTATCCTCTTCTATGCCATTTGCCATTTTGTTTTCCAACACTATGTTTTATAGGGTTCAAAATGCTACATTAACCCCCTAATTTCAGTTTGCTATTCATTAACTGTGTTACTAGGTGCTGTACTCAGGACATTTGCTATTTAAACTCTTCTATACGATTTGTAATTTATTTTATCATCCACACTATTTTATAGGATGTAAGTGGTACATTAACGTCTTCTATTGTTTTGCCTATTCACTGTCTATGTCACTATGTGGTCTACTACTGGCATTTCATTACTAAATACTTTAATACTATTTTTATTTTTATTCATCGTCCAGTATTTTTTATGCGTGTCAATGCTATATTAACTTCTTACAGGCTCTTTGATTTTTTTTTGGAGTTTGGAGTCAGTCATCACACGGTTACGAGTACGTTAACCCATTATATGTTAATTTGTAATATTTTTCATAGTCATTACTCTGTAGCACTACTACCTGTCTTATATTTAACAGTTTGGTGGTAATGCTACCTGCCCAGTTCACATCAGCGGTTATTTGAAATCGCGCCAGAAGTGCTGACAGAATCGCATCAGCTCTGTTTGCTGCATTGCCACCGCATAACTGCTGCACTTGCGGTGTTGTTCCGCTAATCCTCATTGAAAGTATAGGGGAACTTGCCGCAGGTCCCACCACCATAAAAAGCGCGGTCACCCTCCGTTTTTTTTCCATACAGCACCTGCCACAACTGCAAAACACAAATTGCTGCACCTGCTGCAAATAAATAGATACTGACTATTATGGCGATTATAATGACTATGGGGATTCACGTAACCGCCTGCAGGTCCTGCAGTTATGCTGTGGCTATGCGCCACATGCGTCAGATGCTGTTTTTCCAACGGTTATGATGCTATTTGAAATTAACGCTCATGTCAAAGTCCCTCTCATCCCAGTAGGACATTAACTACTTTTACATACCTAATATTTTACACTCTATTACTGACTGGGTCCCCTTTCATATGTCCATTGTATATGCACATTTACATACTTCCATAACATGGGATAAGATTTAAATTTTAAATGCAACTTCTCAATACCTGTCACCAGGGCTGCAGTGCGTAACGTTACACTACATCACCACATTTACGTTACTTTTTACATTGACCTGCCTCTTTCAATATCTCATACGCAAGTTGCTTTATTTGTTTTTTCACCCTGCTTTGTCACATTCTGCCATTTCATACTTCACGTTAAGGACGCTCTTTCCCCTACTCCACCAACAAAAATAAAAATCACTACTTCTGCTATTATACCAAAACCTTCACTTCTTGGTAAAAATTAACCCTAACTGTGCCATTTTTCTACACCTTATGCAACAACAACCTTGCTGGTGGTTATGCAGAAATTGACGTCATCCTGGTTGTATTAACGCTTTTATTACAATGTTGAACATTTGCTTTCATACCGCGTATCGGAAAGGGCTATTACATCCATTTGTTTTGCCTTCACGGCAGTTTTTAAAGAATTTTAACACACTCATTTCCATTCAATATTCCATACAGTAAACATCATTACATCTTTGTTTGTTACTTTAAAGAAGTATATCATTTCATTATAACAGGTTTTGGAAATACATACTTTTGTTTTATTGTTTTTGTATGTTTACACAGTTATTATTCATTGGTTCCTTAACTAACACACTCTAGCTCTTTTTGGATTTCAAACACTGCTTATTCTTACTAAGATGAGCTCTCCAACACAAAATATCGTTCTTGCCAAGGAGGCTGCATCTACACCTAAGAAGAAGCGTGCAGACGAGACTTTGGAAGAGAGACGTCTTCGGTTAGATCGTGATAAGGCTGCTAAAGCTAAACGCATTGCAGAGGAGAGTTTGGAAGAGAAACGTGTTCGGTTAGATCTGCGTAAGGCTGCTAAGGCGAAACGTACTGCAAAGGAGACTTCAGAAGACAGGTCTCTTCGCTTAGATAGTGATAAGGCTGCTAAGGCGAAACGCCTTGCTGAAGAGACCTTAGAAAGGAGACGTATTCGCTTACATCGTCTTAAGGCTGCTTACGCCAAACGTATTGCAAATGAGACTTCTGCAGAGAGACGTATTCGGTTAGATAGGGCTAAGGCTGCTAAACTCAAACGGTTTGCTAAACTCTCTTCTCCACTGAGACGTTTTCGGTTGGATGCTGCGAAGACTGCTTTACATACACATATTTCGGAAGTGTCTCCTGAAAAAACAAGCCAACGAATGGAAACAAGAGCCATGACTGCGCGTTCCACATGCAAACAAACAACAATTCCAGTCACTGAAGAACCGTCTGACACAGATGCTACTCCAGCCTCTTCGTGTACTGACATTCTACCAAGTGAACTGCCTTTAACACCTCCCATTACCTCAATGGAAATCAAAAAAGGAAAGGTTCGCAAGGTGTCTGTGCGTATGCGCAAGAAGGGTGTGGAGGAGAGTTCTGAAGAAAGACGACTTCCCTTGGACAAGGAAAAGGCTGCTTTGAAAACACCGCTTTCAATACAGTCTTTAGAAGGAAGGACAGAACGATTAGGCAAAAAATCAATGCCTCTGCCTCAACGACGCAAACAGAAAAAGTTAATGCCTGCAGGAGATCTGTCTGATCCTAAGACTGCTGCCACCTCTTCGTCTGATCCTCAGACTGCTGCCACCTCTTCGTCTGATCCTCAGACTGCTGCCACTTCTTCGTCTGATCCTCAGACTGCTGCCACCTCTTCGTCTGATCCTCAGACTGCTGCCACCTCTTCGTCTCATTCTCAGATTGCTGCTACCTCTTCGTCTCATCCTCAGACTCCTGCCACCTCTTTGTCTGACCATCATACTGCTGCCACCTGTTCGTCTGATCCTCATACTGCTGCCACTTCTTCTTCTACTACATTAACTACAACTGAACAGCCTTTAACACATCGCAAGGCCACATCCAAACGAAAACACTGTGGTGAGGAGACGCCATACAGCAAACAGTGTAAAATTTTGAGGCTTAAAAGGAAAAGACAGATGCGTCAAGATACAGAATCTCCTACATCTAGACAAGTCCACTTGGCCCATTTGGCTACATTACGTCGTGAAGAACGCCAAACTTCTTCTTCCACTTCTATATTGCAACAGGCAGAACGGAATATATATTCCACTTCTTCATTTATTGAATGTTTGGAATCTACATCCCTTCCACGTCTCATTTATGTAGGATTACATAATAAACTTCTACGTTTATTCTATTCACCTCTCCTACATCAAAGGGATTTATTGATCAGGATCATGTTATTGTAGAACATTTCTGTGGTTTCATGAATGTAATATGTGAACATTGTGAGGCTCGACATTTTACTGCTGAACGACCATCAGATCAACAGTTTACTCTTTGTTGCCACAAGGGAAAAGTAAAGGTACCATTACCTCAATACCCGCACGTGTTCCAACGCCTGCTGAAAGGAGAGAGTGAGTACAGTCAAAATTTGATGGAGAATATAAGGAGCATTAATAGTTCTTTTGCTTTTGCCTCCATGGGTGCCCATGTTTCTCTACCTCCTGGACATGGACCATACTGCTTTCGTATTCATGGGCAAATTTATCATCGCACTGGAACACTCCATCCTGCTCAAGATCAAACTCCAGCATATGCACAACTGTACATTTTAGATACTCTAAGCGCTACAGACCAACGGCTACAGTCTCCAGAAAATGTTAAATGTAATCCTACTTTAATGAGTATCATTGCTCTTCAATTGGATAATATTAATCCCTTTGTTTCGGCCTACAAAATGCTACGTCAAGTTGAATTAGAAGAAGAACAGAAGGCAGTAGAACATGGCACAAAAATGCCAAATATTATCATGGCCATTAAACAAGACAGAGGCCAAGACCCGAGACGCTATAACAATCCTACTGCCAATGAAGTTGCTGTGGTCTTTGAAAATGCTGATGGAGAGCCACCATTCAATAGAGACATTTTAATTCATTTGAAACCTGATCCAAATAACCCCTTGGCCCCAAAAACACAGCAAGTCAGTATTCTACACAGCAATTTAGATGCATTACTCTATCCTTTATTTTTTCCTCATGGAGAACAAGGCTGGCATGAGGGACTCAAGCATCAAGGCAAAAGTCAACGCCGGGTTACACAGCTCCAGTATTACTGCTATTTGCTGTCTGTACGGAATCAGTTCAATCCTGTCCTGAATGGTGGCAAACTAACACAGCAGTACTTAGTGGATGCGTATGTGAAAATCGAGGCTAATCGCTTAAATTTTATCCGTCATCATCAAAAGGATTTAAAAGTGGAGGATTATTGCGTACTCCAGGAACATCTTCTGAAACAATCTGTTGAGAAAGGTATTCCCATTGGCAAGACGGTCATTTTACCATCTTCTTTTGAAGGCAGTCCCAGAAACATGCAGCAACGCTATCAGGATGCCATGGCTATTGTGACTAAATTTGGACGACCAGATCTTTTTGTAACCATGACCTGTAATCCTAAATGGAGGGAGATTACAAACAATTTAGAGCCATGGCAGCGTGTGGAACATAGACCTGATTTAGTGGCCCGTGTCTTCAGAATTAAACTGGAAGCCCTATTAAAAGAAATTAACACTGGATTATTTGGCAAAGTTTGTGCAATGGTTCATGTGATTGAATTCCAAAAGCGTGGCCTACCACACGCTCATATTTTGATCATTCTGGATAGCAAATCCAAACTAAGAACTGAGGTTGAAGTGGATAATATAGTTTGGGCTGAAATCCCTGATCCAGAAGAATACCCTCTGCTCCATGACATTGTGATGCAACACATGATTCATGGACCCTGTGGTCAACACAACCCCAATTCTCCATGTATGGATCTTGGCAAGTGTAAGAAAGGTTTTCCTAAAGATTTCCAACCAAGAACACTCATAGCTAAGGATGCATACCCTACTTATCAAAGAAAGGAAGGATCATCCTTTCAAATACATTCAAAGATGATTGATAATTCTTGGGTTGTTCCCTATAACCCTTACCTACTATTAACATACAAGTGTCATATTAATGTTGAGGTATGTGCTTCCATTCAAAGTGTAAAATACCTATTCAAATATGTCTACAAAGGACATGATAAAGCCAATCTTGAAATTTGCCAAACCAATATCCACCATGATGAAACACATCAATTCATGGATTCAAGATACGTCAGTGCACCGGAGGCAGCTTGGCGAATATTTGCTTACCCGATGCATAGACAATCGCACTCCATTATTCGCCTGGCCGTACATCTCCCACATTCTCAACCACTTTATTTTCATGAGGATGACTCTGTTGACGACATCAGTTACACAATGCACAGAAAATCTACTCTGATGGGCTACTTTGAGCTGAATGAGAGTGACCCGCATGCTCATGATTACTTCTACCGCCAAATTCCAGAGCACTATGTTTGGAAAGAAGGTGCATGGGAAGTTAGAAAGCGAGGAGGTTCTTCAGTGATTGGAAGAATGTATACTGTCAGTATGAAAGATCAAGAACGGTACTATTTAAGGTTGTTGTTACTGCATGTCAAAGGAGCAACAAGTTTTGACAACATTAAGACTGTTAATGAAGTGACATACCCAACTTTCAAAGAGGCAGCATTAGCTCTTGGATTGCTCTTCGATGACACTGTTTGGAGAAATACTTTATTGGATGCCTGTGTTCTCAACATGCCTGCACAGCTTCGTGATATGTTCGCATATATATGTATTTTTGGTCCTCCAGCTCATCCATTGGAGTTGTGGAAAGAATTTAAACAAGACTTTATCCAAGACTACTGCCATGCATATCACTCCAACACTGAGGAGTGTGAGAATTGTGAAGGATATGCTATGACTGATGTCCAAACTATTCTAAAATTTCATGGCAAAACTTTTACTGATTTTAATCTACCACGACCAAAAAGAAAGCCATACATCGCTCCACTATACAACAAGGATGATGAGTTAAGAAGAGCTCAGCAAATGAAAGCTACTTTAAATGACCAACAACTTTTGGCCTATGATGCGATCAATCAAGCTTTACACGATAGAAGTGGACAACCTAAGTGCTTTTTCATTGACGGTCCAGGTGGCAGTGGCAAAACATATCTGTATGATTTATTAATTCATGAACTAAGAGGAGAAGGCGAAATTGTCTCACCTGCAGCCAGTACAGGGATTGCAGCTAACTTACTGCAAGGAGGTAGAACCATCCATTCGCTTTACGGAATACCAATTCCAATCAATGAAACTTCCGTTTCAAGGATTAAAAATGATATAGATGCTGCACAACATTTGAAAAGTACCAAACTTTTCATTATTGACGAGTCCACTCTGTTATCTAAATATGCACTGCATGTGATAGATCAACTTTTACGGGATGTCATGACAACAGATATCTCCAAGAAAAATACAACACCTTTTGGAGGGAAAGTCATTGTTCTGGGAGGAGACTTTCGACAGTGTCTGCCTATCATCCCACATGGTACAAGAACTGACATTATAGAGAGTTGTATTAAATACTCACGACAATGGCAGCTTTTCACTCAATTGCCACTCTTCAACAATATGCGCTCCATTGATCCTGATTATAGCCGTTGGTTACTTCAACTGGGAAATGGTGAATTGTCTAATGATTTCAACCTTGGAGATGATACCATTGAAATCCCACAAGACATGATCTGCACTGGCTCACTCATACTTGCTATATTTGGTGAAAACATTGTCATTGATGTAGATAACAATGAAAGCATTCAGATTGCTGCATCACATGCCATTCTTTGCCCTAAAAATGACCATGTGGATATGGTGAACTCTAAGGTCATGGATTGCATTGCTGGTGAATATACTGAATACATTAGTGATGATTCCATTGATCCTGATGAGACTGAAGATCCAGATCAATATCCTGTGGAATTTTTAAATTCACTCACACTAACGGGAATGCCTTCTCATCGCCTCAAATTAAAAATCGGTACCATTGTCATGCTTTTGCGCAACTTTAACAGCAGAAAAGGTCTTTGCAATGGGACTCGCTTGATTGTCATTGCTTTGTTTGACAATCTGATTCAAGCAAAAGTCATTACTGGGTCTGCCGAAGGAAATGTGGTGTTTATTCCAAGGATTGATTTGTCTCCATCAGAGACTGGCTTACCTTTCAAGTTAAGACGTCGACAATTTCCCTTGAAGCCTGCTTTTGCCATGACCATCAACAAATCCCAAGGCCAAACACTGGAGAAAGTAGGGATTTTTTTGCCAGAACCTGTTTTTGGACATGGACAGTTATATGTGGCTTTTTCACGAGTGAAAAGAAGATGTAATGTTAAGGTGAAAGTGCTGGATACACCCATTCAAGGAAAGTTGGTGCCTAATTCTGAAAAAGTCTTTACTAAAAATATTGTCTATAAGAATATTTTATCTTAAAGTCTTTAGATATATATTACACTTTCATACATGATGGATATAACAATGAAAGCATTCACATTGCTGCATCACATGACAATCTTTGCCCTAAAAATGTCCATGTGGAAATGGTGAACTCTCAGGTTATGGATTGCATTGCTGGTGAATACACTGAGTACATTAGTGATGATTCCATTCAGACTGAAGATTCAGACCAATATCCAGTGGAATTTTTAAATTCACTCACACCAATGAGAATGCCTTATCATCGCCTCAAATTACAAATTGGTACCATTGTCATGCTTTTGCACACCTTTAACAGCATAAAAGGTCTTTGCAATGGGAATCGCTTCATTGTCATCACTTTGTTTGACAATCTCATTCAAGCAAAAGTCAGTTCTGGGTCTGCAGAAGGAATTGTGGTGTTTATTTCAAGGATTGATTTATCTCCATCATAGACTGCCTTACATTTTAAGTTAACACATCGACAATTTACCGTGAAGTCTACTTTTCCCATGACCATCAACAAATCCCAAGGCCAAACACTGGAGAAAGTAGGGATTTTTTGCCCCAGAATTCATTTTTGGACATGGACAGTTATATGTGGCTTTTTCATGAGTGAAAAGAAGATGTATTGTTAAGGTGAAAGTACTGCATACACCCATTCAAGGAAAGTTGCTGCCTCATTCTGAAAAAGTCTTTACAAAAAATATTCTCTAAAGAATTTAAAATAAAATATTCTTATAGATATATATCACATTTACATACATGATGGATATAACAATGAAAGCATTCACATTGCTGCATCACATGACAATCTTTGCCCTAAAAATGTCCATGTGGAAATGGTGAACTCTCAGGTTATGGATTGCATTGCTGGTGAATACACTGAGTACATTAGTGATGATTCCATTCAGACTGAAGATTCAGACCAATATCCAGTGGAATTTTTAAATTCACTCACACCAATGGGAATGCCTTATCATCGCCTCAAATTACAAATTGGTACCATTGTCATGCTTTTGCGCACCTTTAACAGCATAAAAGGTCTTTGCAATGGGAATCGCTTCATTGTGATCACTTTGTTTGACAATCTGATTCAAGCAAAAGTCAGTTCTGGGTCTGCAAAAGGAAATGTGGTGTTTATTCCAAGGATTGATTTATCTCCATCATAGACTGCCTTACCTTTTAAGTTAACACATCGACAATTTACCGTAAAGTCTACTTTTGCCATGACCATCAACAAATCCCAAGGCCATACACTGGAGAAAGTAGGGATTTTTTGTCTCACAAACCCATTTTTGGACATGGACAATTATATGTGGCTTTTTCACGAGTGAAAAGAAGATGTAATGTTAAGGTGAAAGTACTGCATACACCCATTCAAGGAAAGTTGCTGCCTCTTTCAGAAAAAGTCTTTACAAAAAATATTGTCTATAAGAATATTTTATTTTAAATTCTTTAGATATATCCATCATGTATATAAATGTAATATATAACAATGAAAGCATTCACATTGCTGCATCACATGACAATCTTTGTCCTAAAAATGTCCATGTGGAAATGGTGAACTCTCAGGTTATGGATTGCATTGCTGGTGAATACACTGAGTACATTAGTGATGATTCCATTCAGACTGAAGATTCAGACCAATATCCAGTGGAATTTTTAAATTCACTCACACCAATGAGAATGCCTTATCATCGCCTCAAATTACACATTGGTACCATTGTCATGCTTTTGCGCACCTTTAACAGCATAAAAGGTCTTTGCAATGGGAATCCCTTCATTGTGATCACTTTGTTTGAGAATCTCATTCAAGCAAAAGTCAGTTCTGGGTCTGCAGAAGGAAATGTGGTGTTTATTTCAAGGATTGATTTATCTCCATCAGAGACTGCCTTACCTTTAAGTTAAGACATCGACAATTTACCATGAAGTCTACTTTTCCCATGACCATCAACAAATCCCAAGGCCAAACAGTGGAGAAAGTAGGGATTTTTTGCCCCACAACCCATTTTTGGACATGGACAGTTATATGTGGCTTTTTTACGAGTGAAAAGAAGATGTATTGTTAAGGTGAAAGTACTGTATACACCCATTCAAGGAAAGTTGCTGCCTCATTCAGAAAAAGTCTTTACAAAAAATATTGCCTATAAGAATATTTTATTTTAAATTCTTTAGATATATATTACATTTACATACATGATGGATATAACAATGAAAGCATTCACATTGCTGCATCACATGACAATCTTTGCCCTAAAAATGTCCATGTGGAAATGGTGAACTCTCAGGTTATGGATTGCATTGCTGGTGAATACACTGAGTACATTAGTGATGATTCCATTCAGACTGAAGATTCAGACCAATATCCAGTGGAATTTTTAAATTCACTCACACCAATGGGAATGCCTTATCATCGCCTCAAATTACACATTGGTACCATTGTCATGCTTTTGCACACCTTTAACAGCATAAAAGTTCTTTGCAATGGGAATCGCTTCATTGTCATCACTTTGTTTGACAATCTCATTCAAGCAAAAGTCATTACTGGGTCTGCAGAAGGAAATGTGGTGTTTATTCCAAAGATTTATTTATCTCCATCAGACACTGCCTTACCTTTCAAGTTAAGACGTCAACAATTTCCCGTGAAGTCTACTTTTGCCATGACCATCAACAAATCCCAAGGCCATACACTGAAGAAAGTAGGGATTTTTTTGTCACAAACAGTTTTTGGACATGGACAGTTATATGTGGATTTTTCACGAGTGAAAACACGATGCAATGTTAAGGTGAAAGTGCTGGATACACCCATTCAAGTCAAATTGCTGCCCAGTAGTGAAATACTCTTTACTCAAAATAATCTCTCTAATATTTTATTTTAAATTCTTTAGATACATATTAGATTTAGATATAGTTACTTTCTAATTAAACATAAATATTATAATAAATTAGTTTAGCCATAGATGTATAAGAATAGAAAAAAAATTAAGACCAAAAATAATATTTTAGTTATAGAAAAAGATATTATAATTAGTTATTAGATATAAAATAGTTATTTAAGAAATATAGTTGTTACTGTTCAATTTTACTAAAAATATAGTGTATAAAAATATTTTACTTAAAATTCTTTAGATACATGTTACATTTAGATACATAGTTATTTTTAGATTAGACACAAATATTACTATATTAATTTGTTTAGCAATAGATGTATATCAATATAAATAAATCAAAATACCTAAAAACTTACTTTAATTATAGATAAAGACATTATAATTACTTATTAGATATAAACGTTATTTCAGATATATAGTCGTTATTTTCACTTTTCTCTAAAAATATAGTGTGTAAAAATATTTTAATTTCAATTCTTTAGATACATATTACATTTAGATACATAGTTACTTTCTAATTAAACAAAAATATTACAATAAATTAATTTAGCTATAGATGTATAGGAATACAAATATACAAAAATACCAAAAATATTAGTTTTGTTATAAAGATATTATAATTACTTTTTAGATATAAAATAGTTATTTAAAATGTATAGTAATGACTTTATTAGCTTAGAAATTTTCTTTTTAATTTTCATTGTATATGTATGTAAACACACATTTTTTTTTGAAGATTGTAGATGTGTATCATCTAAATGCTTCCATTTAGTGATAAGAACCTGAAGCTTCAGCAGGATAGCTGCTGCGAGATTTCATTTTCTTTTTACACAGGGTGAGGTTTTTGTGAACAGCTAAGGCTGCTTTCAGACTTGCAATTGCATGTGCAGCATTTTAAAGATGCATCTGCATGCAAACGGCAGCTCCTATCCTTACAATGGGACTTTTGGTCTGTGCAGATGCTTGCAGACAGCCGTGCGCACCCATTTACTCTGATATGTGATCTCTGCACAGGCGCATGCCTGCATACAAATCACATAATGCCACCTGCACCAGGGATGCAACATGTCGCGTCCCTGGTGTGGAGGAGAGTCTGTGATCTGTACAAAAGCATCTGCCTGTGCATAGATCACATATAGGAGTGAATGGCTGCGCACGGCTGTCTGCAAGAATCTGACAACGTGTGTTCCATTATAAAGATATGGACTGTTGTCTGCATGCACATGCTTGCAGATGCATTTGCAAAACGCTGCAGATGCATCTGCAAGTCTGAAGGCAGCCTAAGAGATGGGTGGGACAGCTGTTCACACACATCTGTATCTTGAAGTGTGTTCTGTACATATAAATACATATATACACATAGGTACATATTTAGACACATAGGTACATATTTAGACACATAGGGAAAGAATAGACATTTTGATTTTAAATCTGAATTATTCTGCTATTTGTTGAATTTTTAGTTTGAAAAAAACAATTTTGCCACTTGCTGCCTAATGGTGACCTACAGTACTCTTAATGTAAGTTGCATGAAATGTTTATTGATTTTGTCGTTTACTTGCGGTAGTTGCGGCACATGTGCTTTCGACAGTTTCAACCGCCAAAATCAGTTCTTATTTTTAGTGGTTGCATTTTGTCAAGCTGTTAAAGCTGTGCTTGCCGTATTTACTGCAAGCTAAGTGCAAGTTTCATATTTATTACATGTTACTTGCTGAAAGTGAGCTGTAGGTAGTTCCTTTTGTGCCAAGTTCAGAAATTGTATTTGGTAATTCCATACTTTCTGCAAATAGCCAAAAAATATCTGCTTTAAAAGGAGTCTAAATATTAATTATTAGGGATAGAGTAGAGTAGGTCCCACCAGCTGTAAGGCTACCTTCCCGTGGTTGGTGGGGAAACATGTACTGGCTCAATCATAGATTATTAATATTCAAATATAAATTGAATATATGTAATCTGTACAAAACATCAGTGCCAGTATCTGTACAAAAAGCCTTGCCTTAGAATCATGACATGTACTACACTGACATGTACCATACAAACATTGGTAGTTGATAGATACATATCATGTCTTATGTGCATTATTGTCAAATTTGAATGAATAATGTATATATGCATGCTACATTCCTGATTCTTTAACATTGTGCTGCCATCTATCATGGAATAATAGGATTATTACTTAAAACTCTAATTTAATAAACTATACACCGATTCTAGAATCCCGATGCAATCACATCGGGCTCACAGCTAGTATGTTATAAACAAGCTAAAACTGATGGTTCTTATGCTGTTCGTTTTTTTGCCTTTTTTTCTTTTTCTGCGGATTTACTGTTAGTGATTAGCGCAGAAAGATAGGATGATGAAACTATACAAACCTGTTTTAATGCAAAAGTTTGCTGTTTATTGAGAGAATTGGTTTCAGCACCTTACTGGCTAAAGATGTATGTCACTGATCTGTTATACAATATTGATATTAGGAGACATGTTGTCTCCAATTGTTTGTGATTGTGTGTACTTTTATGTTATCCCTTGTTCGCTTCCCCTTATTCAATAAACTCAGATTGAACATAAAAATAGAACAACCCATTGGCAGGCAATGATCCACATAAAATTCCCCCTCCCACATACACCACAACAAATGAAAACTATCCTGATGAACCGAAAGGAAACAAAAAGCTGCTTCTATGTCCGATTTCGCCATCAACAAACCCAGTCCTGCAACTCTCACCAAATCCAAAGCCCTTTCAAAGAAAATGTAACAAACTGTAGACAGATCAGGTGAGATCCCATCATTAACTGACAAGCCAGCCGGGTAGGATATATGATGTATGAGCCTCAATTTATTTGTCTTTTTCTTGGGTACCACCCCCAATGGCGAAATCCTAAAATTAGGGAATGGAGAGCCCTTGAACGGACCCGCCATCCTGCCTAACTCCAGCCCCTTGACTAGCCTTTCTTTCACGAACTCTGGATGCTCCCTAGCGGACTTCAAGTTACCTGGGTGAAAAACAGGGGCAACAGGAGCAAACGGGATCCTAAAGCCTTCAACAAAACCTCACTTCAACAACTCCGCCGCCAGCACATTCGGGTATCTATTTAAATAGGATAGCATCGCCACTGCCTTCACTGGCGTCATCCCTCTTCCCAGCACCCTCACCTGCCTTCCCCTTTACTTTTCTAAACCACTTGGCCAAAGAGTGGGTACCTCCCAGCCGGAGCACTCGTGCTTAAATTGGCATGAAGCCCCGAATTTGCAGTGCCTCTCTTTAAACTGTCAACATGCACCCTTCCTTTGTCCCTCCCGGGACCCACTGCTTGCACCCGGGCTCCCAGCACCCCCACGAAAGGGTTGAGCCGGAGCCATCATGATCATATTCTTGTTGTCCAACCTAAGTCCAGACCGCAGAGCTTTCCGTTGCCGGAACTGCTCATCATACCTTAACCACCCTAAACCTCCATACACTTTATACGCCTCCCCTATCGAATCCATATAACTAAAAAGAGCCATGAAATAGGCAATAGGAGGATTTGTTAAGTGTATATAATTTATTCATGTACTATGTAATATATACTGCTGTTGCTGAAATATATGGATCCCTCATGAGGGAATGCTCTAGTTTAAAATTTTAATGTTTTTATATATGAAATTATGAAGTATAAATAAAGATTTTGAAATTTATTTGTATCTAGAGATAATTTCTTAAATCATTCCTATAGAAAAAGGTTATTTTTCTGATGAACCACATATCACTCTGTATGACATGTATATAAGATACCGTATATACTCGTGTATAAGCGGACTCGTGTATAAGCCGACCCCCCTACTTTTGCCCCCAAAAACTGGGAAAATTTATTGACTCGCGTATAAGCCGAGGGTGGACCCCAGCACAGGTATACAAACCCCAGCAGTGAGGTATACAGCCCCCAGCAGTATGGTATACAGGCCCTCCCAGTGGTGTGCAGGCCCCATTAGTATGGTATACAGCCACCAGGACAGGTATACAGCCCCCAGCAGTAAGGTATACAGGCCCCCCAGTGGTATACAGGCCCCAGCAGTATGGTATACAGCAGGCCCCCAGTGGAATACAGCAGGCCCCAGCAGCATGGTATACAGCAGGCCCCTAGTGGTATACAGCAGGCCCCCAGTAGTATACAGCAGGCTTCCAGTAGTATACAGCAGGCCCCCAGTAGTATACAGCAGGCCCCAGTAGTATACAGCAGGCCCCCAGTAGTATAAAGCAGGCGAGTGCCGGCAGGACGGGGCTGTATCAGATACTGCACTATGTGATGCAGCCCTCCTCCTGCTGGCACTCTCCCCCCACACTGTGCAGAGCCCCCCACACTGTGCAGAGCCCCCCCGCTGCATTAACTTACCATCCAGGTCTTCATCACCGCGGGCCCTCACGTCCATCCTCGCGGGCTGTGTTCCCAGTCTCATGTGACCCGGCTGTCGCAGTGGGATGACGTCATCGCGCCGGGTCACGTGAGACCCGAACACAGCGAGCGAGCAAGGACTGGAGGACCCGCGGTGATGAAGACGCTGGAGGATAAGATAATGCAGCGGGGGGCTCTGCACAGTGTGGGGGGCTCTGCACAGTATGGGGAGCTCTGCACAGTATGGGGGGCAGTGCCAGCAGGAGGGGAGCTGCCTGTATACTACCACTGGGGGCTGTATGCACGGCTCCCTCTGCCGCTGTGATGGGCGGGGGGAGCTGCGCATATCTAATGAGCAGCACCACGTGACGGGCCGCTCAGTCAGCAGCCTCCCCCCGCCTCCTCCAGCCTCCCCAGCACCCGGACACAGCCCCCACACACTACATACCGTATTGACCCATGTAT
This sequence comes from Allobates femoralis, assembly GCA_033576535.1. Classification (NCBI taxonomy): domain Eukaryota; kingdom Metazoa; phylum Chordata; class Amphibia; order Anura; family Aromobatidae; genus Allobates; species Allobates femoralis. The sequence goes on from JARQOC010000003.1 coordinate 18,456,259, forward strand.
AAGCCGAGGGGGGGACTTTTCAGCCCAATTTTTGGGCTGAAAAACTCGGCTTATACACGAGTATATATGGTACTGGTGCGTGGTTTGTTTTACATGCTTGTAAGCTTTTTAATTGTTGTTTGCTGTGTTGGTTGAAATTTAATAAAGAATTATTTGTACTATTTTGGTGATCATCCAGTAACAAATTGTGAAAGAAGAAAGGGAAGAAGCAACATTCAAATATGCTGCTTCTTCCCTTTTTTCTCTCCCAATTTGTTACTTCATGCATGGGATTGATCCCCTTCTCAATAATTTGTGCTTATACATATGCATAAGGTTTTTCTCACATCTGCAGTTAAACTCGACTATTGCAATGTGATGAAACATAGGGTGGCACTCACAGCAATGTTAAACTATAGAACAATGCAAGAAACAAGCTGAGGAAAATATTGCAGCATGCTGCGTATGGCAGCGTATCTCGCCAGAGATTCCCCCATGCAAGTAAATGGGTGCGATAAAAAAATATCGGACAGCACAGGGACCGCATTTTTAACAGAATCTTTTCCATGCTGTAAAAAGTCAGAATAGACTGATAGCTTGGTAGAATAGATACACTGGCAATCACAATTAAAGAACAATGTGTGATCACTTCATATTTTGGACAGAATGTGATCTACATTGATAAACATTTGGTGGTTTTTGTGTACGGGGTGCACCACGCCACTGGAACAGTGTTTCCCAAAATACCCAAAGTTTATCAACTTAAAACCTTTATTTTACACAATAGTGATAATCCTAATTAGAGAACAGCAATGACTAGACAGAAAAAGATTAAACCCAAATGTTGTGAAGGTGACAACAATCAGCAATCAGAAGGAAGTGTGCAGGCCTTTGCTTTGTACAGGCCTTTTCTTTTTACACGAGTTTGATGTGAATGACTGTATGACATCTGCGGCCACAGAACATCACTAGTCTCTCACACTGCTCTGGGGGGATTTTGCTCCACTCTTCTTCCAGTCTCTCTCTTCCCTGAGGTATTTTGCTCCACTCTTCTTCCAGTCTGTTCCACAGTTCTGTGACTGTTGTGAGTTTCTTGGCCATAACTTTGTCACCAAAGATATTCCAGTGGTTTTTTATTGGGTTTACATTAGGACTCAACCATTTCATTGTTTCAATGTTTTCTGTTTCAAGGAAGTGCTTTACCTGTTTTGCTGTGTAATAGGGATGGGCGAATCTACTCGCTAGGACTCGTTACTCGGCGAGTAGTAAGGGACTCGCAGGACTCGGTACTCTGCGAGTTTCCCAGCGTTTACTCGCACGAGTCCAATGCAAATCAATGGCAAACGCTGACAAAACTAGGATTGCCATTGTTTGCATTAGACTCGGCTACTGTGCCAGTGATAGCAGGGAAACTCGCAAAGTAACTGCTGTTTCTTTGCGAGCCAAGTCCAGCTGTCTTCTCTGTGCAGCTCCAGGGTCCTAGAGCCCGCCTGCTCACAGACATGATGTAGCAGAGCTGAGATTGTTCTCAGTCTGCTCATTCCCTGTGCATAGACATCTATATCTATGCACAGGGGATGTAGCAGAGAGGACATCGCGTTTTGGACTACGTCGGACGGAAGAGGATTTTTTTAATTAAAGATGGAGTCCCTAATGGCTTTTTTTTTATTTCAAATAAAAATTTTTCTGTGTTGTGTTTTTTAACCCTTTATTGGAGATTCTTAGTGGCTGGTCAAACGTGGCCTGACATTAAGAATCTCGGGCTTAATACCAGCTTGTATAACAAAGCTGGTATTAACCCCTTTATTACCCAGCGTGCCACGCCACCAGGGCTGCTGGAAGAGCGGGGCTCAGCGCCAGAGGATGGCGCTTCAATGAACGTGCCATCTTCTGGGGCGGCTGCGGGCTGCAATTTGCAGCGGGGGGGTGCCCAGAAAGCTTGGGCATCCCTGCGCTGCGGATTCCAGCCCCCAGCTGCTTAGCTGTACCTGGCTAGACATAGAAATTGCGTGGAGCCCCACGCATTTTTTTTTTATTATTTCATGAATTTCAGAGTCAGAGTCTCAGAGTCAGAGTCAGAGTCTCAGAGTCAGAGTCTCAGAGTCAGAGTCTCAGAGTCTCAGAGTCAGAGTCTCAGAGTCAGAGTCTCAGAATTTTATGAAATAATTTAAAAAAAATGCGTGGGGCTCCGCGCAATTTCTATGTCTAGCCAGGTACAGCTAAGCATCTGGGGGCTGGAATCCGCAGCGCAGGGATGCCCAAGCTTTCTGGGCACCCCCCGCTGCAAATTGCAGCCCGCAGCCGCCCCAGAAGATGGCGCGTTCATTGAAGCGCCATCCTCTGGCGCTGAACCCCGCTCTTCCAGCGGCCCTGGTGGCACGCTGGGTAATAATGAGGTTAGGGCCAGCTTTGTATTATCAGCTGGCCCTAAGCCCGAAATTTATGGCGGTCACGCCAATATTAGACATGACCGCCATGAATTTCTATTAAATTGTTTTAAAAAAAAACACAACACAGAGAAAATTTTTATTAGAAATAAAAAAAAAAGCCATTAGGGACTCCATCTTTAATTAAAAAAATCCTCTTCTGTCCGACGCAGTCCAAAACGCGATGTCCTCTCTGCTCATCCCTGTGCATAGATATAGATGTCTATGCACAGGGAATGAGCAGACTGAGAACAATCTCAGCACTGCTACATCAGGCAGCAGGCGGGCTCTAGGACCCTGGAGCTGCGGCAGCCAGCACACAAAGCAGACAGGACTCTTATCTTTGCGAGTTTCCCAGCGATTACTTGCAAAGTAAACCAGTCCAATGCAAATCAATGGCAATGCGAGTCTCTGACAAAACTAGGATTGCTTCAGGCTGAAGCTTCCGAGACACATCTGTGATTTGTAAATCTCACACTACTCGCTATTACTCGCTTCCCCATTCATTAACATTGGACTCGCTGGACTCGCAACGAGTAGCGAGTCCTGTGCTCGGACTCGCTAGAGTCAAGCGATTCCGAGTAATTTAGGATTCGCCCATCACTACTGTGTAACAGTGGGCATCATCCTGCATGAAAATTGCAGGCTGAGTGAGTGCTGAACGCATGTAAGGAGCCACGTGTTGTTGAATAATGTCCTGCAAAACAGTAATACATTTTCCCACCATGGCCAGTATGTATGCTCCTGTAAGTACGCTCCTGTATGCACTGTCCTGTATGTATGCTCCTTTACGCACACTACCGAATGCATTATCCTGTAGTCATTGATCTTATATGCACACTCCTTTATGCACACTCATCATGCAAGAATCTATTGGTGAACAAAAAGCAGGTTCAAGTAAGAATACAGTCTGATCAGATGAGATGAAGACTGAGCTTTTGGATGCCATAATACACACCATGTTTAGAAGTCAAAAGCCAAATCACCCTAAAAACAGTAAACGCAACAGTAAATGTGGGGTTAGGACATTGTGGTGTGTGGCTGTTTTTTAGGTTACAGGAAGGAAGGATGAATATACAAATGTACCGAAAGGTTCTTGATAAAAATGTGCAGCCATCTATTAGGATGATGAAAATAAAATGAGGGTGGACATTTCAGCAAGACAATGATCCCAAACACAAAGCCAAGGAAAGTCTCAATTGGTTTTATAGAAAAAATATGAAGCTTCTGGAATAGTCGAGCCGATCACTGGAGCTGAATCCAATAGAAAATGTCTGGAAATAACTAAAGCTCAGAGTTCATAGAAGGATCCACAAGATGTGCAGGACGTGAAGAGTGTCTGTGTGGAAGAATGGCCCAAAATCCACCTTAACGCTTAATATTTCATAACCTATTAAAGGGTAGACAAGGGTCTTATCTCTTAGATTGATTCTCGTGGTGTGTTCCTGAACAAGAGTCTAGGACAGCCTCGAAATGCATAGAAGCCATAAAGCACCATTCTTATATGCCAAGATTGTGATTTTTCCTTATACTCAGCAGCGCGGATCATAGCACACCTTGGTCCCTTGGATTTATGCTTAATATTTCATAGCCCTTCGGTCCTATAAAAATGTCAAACAGAAATATCATATCCAGAGATTCAGATGTTCCTAACACTTATTTTATATAAGTGTGGGACCTTTGTAAGTACCCTAAACTTGATATTGGCTAGTGGGATAACAGTAGAGTAGTCATGTGTCGCATCATCGCAATGCTAAAATCATAACCGACAATATGAGAGCATTGTCATCTGCCTATGATGTTTCCATACAAAGTTATGGCCAATAATAACTTTTGGATATCTCATATCTCAACACAGGGGTGGGAACTATGAAACAGCCACTGGACAGGACAGGGGCAGGCCTCATACAGTAAAAGATTTGCCTGCCTCTGTTCCATCTTGGCATTTCTTCTGAACAGCCATAATTACATCAGGTCAGAGTATACCCCAGGAACTGGTTGACACCTGCTGCCCCTTGTGGTGTCACCAGCATTAACGTAACTGATCACATGTGTGTGTAATCCTGTGTGTATCCCATTTAGCTTTTATTTGCATAATTGACTGTAACATTTGTGATATCTTATAATACTTGCACATATTAGTTCTAGTGTGCCAATAGGTCGATTAAATATATAAATTTAATCTTGAGTTGTTCCGTAATCATGCTCACGATCCCCACGTCCATGTGCTCGTTTAACAATAAACGCTATTTGGGTTGATTTCTAACCCAATATAAGCCTGTCCACGGAACGGACTCATACTGAAGAAGAAACTGGTGGCAGCAATTAGTGCTTGGGGTTATTCAAGGCCTCAGTCAGTGACAGGGTGTTGGTTATTATATATGCTTTGGCCTAGCACTGGAAAGCATCTACCGCACTCACTGAGGGGCGCCTTGATAAACCAGCACTGACAGGGCAGCTGCAGTCCTTATTTTATCCTCAGGCAGTTCCTTGACTGGCCTGAGCTTAAAAAGAGGCGCTATAGAGCTGACAGGTTCAGTAGCCAATTCTATAAAAATGAGAATGCGCATAGGGTCTTATCCCATTTAGGAGATTGGTAACGTGTAGTTCAAAATCTGCTCACCTGGTTTGGTTGTGAAGCTCACAACCAGCTTGATCGCTCAAACTTAGCAGCTGCTGCAGGGACCCGCACTTCCACGATGTGGGAATGTAAACTCGCTCCAGGACCAAGTGTCTCCAGGTCCGCGCTGCTGCAACAAAAATATAACAAAGACACCGGGATGCTTTGTATAAAGTCATTCCCTGAGGAAGAAGCTGGGATTTGAGCTCGGAAACGCGTCAGAAATAAAAGCAGAAAAAGACTTTATACAAAGCATCCCGGTGTCTTTATTATATTTTCGTGGTCCTGGAACCAGTAGCCAATTCGTCACACATTGCATACATTTTTCATTATACACATAATTTGCATCCATCTATAGATTTATTTCTCTTCCTGCGAGCATTGGATGGGCTGTTATTTACATATGGTGAGAAATTGATGTCAATAGCACCTTTAGAAATATATTTACTCAGAAAATTGGTGGCGTGTTCAATACTTATTTCACCCTGTGTAGATGTACTTATATAAACAATATTGTTAATTTATTTTTTTATAGACAATGTTTTATGGGAATAGCACGTTATCTTATTTTTCTCTTTGCCATTGATAATATAAACAAGGATCCTGACATTTTACCCAATATCACCCTGGGATATCATCTTTACGACGCGTGTTCAGATGGACGGTTGGCGGTAAGACATGTTTTACATTTCCTGTCTGGCCCGGAGAAGGTGATACCTAATTACTCTTGTGTGGGCCATGGCCGGCTGGTTGGCATCATTGGAGATCAGTACTCATCTTCCACTTTTCCAGCCACACAGATCCTTGGATTATATGGATATCCTCAGGTACTGGACACTATAGACAAGTCTTGTTATATGATAGAAGAATTATTTTCTAATATTGTATATAATATTAGTATTACATCTGTAATGTTAGTAACTAGTGATGAGCGAGCAGTAAAATGCTCGGGTGCTCGATGCTCAGGTCGAGCATATCAAGATGTTTTGGTGTTCGACCCGAGCACCGAGCCCAATGTTAACCTACGGGAAACCCGAACATTTTTCCGGCGACATCCCCGGCAGCCTGGATAAACCCTAAAGATGTCACAAAAGTATAAGAACAATGCTGAAATGACATAGGAACAGCATGGGAAAGAACCCTGTAAGCATTTGTGACTCCCAGGTGACTGCGGTGAACAATGTTGACTGAGTATTACACCACTTTTACGGACTCACAATAAATCATCCAAAATCAAAACCAAAATGGATTTTCCTGGAGAAAATGGTAAGGGCTCATACTCACTTGTGAGTCAGTGTTGGCGTATGTTTTTTGTATTATTACACTAAAGATTTGAAAAAAATAAATTGGGAGGAACTCCAATGCCTCATGGAAGAGACGTGGAGGAGGGCCTCTTTAAATAATGTTCCCGTTATTAGGAAGTAGGTCTCCCATAGTGTTGCCTTCTGCAGGGCTTCCAAAAATTGTCAGGCACTCCAATACCCCATGGAAGAGACGTGGAGGAGGGCCTCTTTAAATAATGTTCCCACTAAAAAGGAGCGGGTCTTCTATACTTGTAATGCCCATGCACTAAGTATGAACTGATAAACATTTACCCCTTGGGGTATACATGAATATACTGTATAAATTATTTATTTTTCCTTAAACAGCCAGACTCGGAAAGACCTAAGAGTTGCACTGGCAACTTCCGTTGTGTTGGTGTTACAGGGAACGGTTGCTCGCATTCTGTCTGTGGCCACCACACTGCTTCTTCTTGCATGTTGTGGTGCTACACCTCCCTCCCCCTGTGAGCAGGTGTCCTCACTCTGCATGTCCTCCTGCGAGTTTGCGCCAGTCACTAGATCATCCACCACGGCGTCTTCCACATCCGCACCCTGGTCCTCCTCCTGACTTTCTGGCAATTGTGTCTCATCATCGTCCACCTCTTGTGACACTTTCCTACCATCACCTTCGTGCGACCGTGGCTGCTCAAATATTTGGGCATCACTACATGCGATCTCCTCATGCCCCACTTCAAGTGGAGCGGGTGAGAGGCCCAAATCTATCAATGGCAAACTGAACAGCTCTTCAGAGTGTCCAAGTGAGGGATCCCACTCGTCATGGTGGCAGGAAGGAGGATCAGGGTGAGGAATATGCGGTCCAGACTCACGGCTACTTAGACTTAACCGTGTGGAAGACAGAGTGGTTGTGGTGGTGGCAAACTGACTGGAAGCATTATTTGCTATCTAACTACTGTATTTTCCGCTTTTTAAGACGCACTTTCATTTCCCCCAAATTGGGGGGAAATAGGGGTGCGTCTTACAAAGTGGACAGTGAAAAAATGGGGTGAAAAGTTAAAAAAACTTTTTTTACCCAGCGGCTGGCGGCAGCTGCGGGGGAGACTGGTAGCAGGCATGGTTCCGGTGGGGCAATGCAGCTGGCTTGGCGGTCGGAGGTATGCGGGCGGCAGTCTTGATGTCCGGTGCGGCGGCAGCGCCATTGTACAGGCCGGCACCATTGCAAAATCCGGGCGCGGCTGACGTGTTTCCGGTTTGCAATACAAGTTTCCCGTTTGCAGAGGGAAACTTGTATTGCGCGCCTATGTTTGCCACAAAGGACTTCAAGAAAATGGCCGTGGTGCATGCGCAGACTGCGATCTGCGGCCATTTCTAGACACTAGAGCATGCATTGCCAGACCAGCAATGCATGCTGGGAAATAATAATGGCGGCGCCCACCGGAGACCGACACAACACCCCCTCAGCTCCTGCCTTGGCCCCCAACCTCCGTGGGCCACCAGAGACCGGCGCAACACCCCCGCAGCTTCTGCCTTGCCCATCAACCTCTGTGGCTCCCTCGGTAAGACTTGGGGGGCTATGCACCAGGATGTATGTCCCCCATTCTGGGACATACGGTATATCAGGAGGGCTATTATCCAGGATGGGACATGGAAACCAGGATGCGGGCATATATATCAGGAAGGGGCATATATACCAGGCTGGGAGCATGGATACCAGGAGGGGGCATATATACCAGCATGGGGACATGGATACCAACAGGGAGACCATATATCAGGAGGAAGACCATATACCAGGATGGGGGCATGGATACAAGGATTGGGACCATATATCAGGATGGAGGCATGGATATCAGGAGGGGGCACATATACCAGAATGGAGACAAATATACCAGAAAAGGGGACATATAAACTGATTGTAAGACAGACACTGGCATTATAAGACGGACCCCATTTTACATAAAAAATTATTTTTTTTCTCTTTTAATTAACCAAATTTGGGGGTGCGTCTTATAATCAGGTGCGTCTTATAAAGCGAAAAATACGGTAACAACCTTTTGACAGTGCTTTGGGTTTAATAGTTGTGTGCTGTGGTCCCCTAGGAATTGGGACAGGAAGGTCGGGCGAAAAGATGTGGGTGAATGTTATGGCACAATTCTAGGTTGCCCACGGCCTCGGCCTCTGCATGCATCATTACCATCACATCCAGTCACTTGTCCCTTGCCTCTGGCCTTGCGCATTTTAAGCAGTGTGATATTTGCTTTTTAAAAGTGTGCTATATGCCCTGCCTGTATACAGTTAAATTAAGTCGTAGTAGGAATGTTTTTTGGATGGATACTATAGATGAAATAATATTAAATGTTTGGACTCCAGCCCCAGATGTGAGTGGTATACAGCTTCTGATACGCCGTACTGCGCTATATACCTCTCCTGCCTATAGAGAGTTAAATTAATCCTTATAAGGACTGTTTTTGGATGGATAGATGATATTTGATATTTCAAGCCTGTACACCAGCCCCAGATGTGCTGCTGACTGATATACTGATACAACGGTTTCCTATACACCCGGCCTCCTTGCCTGACTGTGTATGTCGAGCCCATTGGGACGGGGCACTCGGTACCTGATCGGGTTTGCTACTGGGGATGTCACGGGTGGTCCTGGTCCAGACCGTGTCCCAGGCCCTGGCAATAATAAAAGGGGTATTTACAGGGGATAATGTCAGTCGTGACTCCACCCACGGTGTGCTGCCAGTATAGAGGACCACCGCTGCTGCAGAACCTCCGGGGATGATGTGATGGCAGCTAAGATGGAATAGTTCTCCGTGGGTAGAACTAGGTTCCCCGGGGCAGTGATGATAAAGTCTATAGTGTAGAGTATGATGCTTACTGGTGCTGGGTGCAGTGCACTTACTGTCCTGATGCTGCAGAAATCCCCCTTCAGCGTTCAGAGCTGACAGGCTGTGGCTCTCCAGTTGCAGGCTGTGTTCCTCTGCAGACCTGTTTAGAGGGAATCATGTGCAGGCAGAAACATGCAAGGGAGTCAGAGTCAGGGTTTACCGTGTTTACTTCTCCGCTTTCTCTCAGTTACAGTTTAGTCACAGTTCACAAGTGTTTACACGGGCGCAACTCTCCCCTCCGGGTCCCTTTACTCCCTGCAGCCAGGTTGTTGCTTACTATGACCCTTCACTCGTTCTCTGTCCATTCCAGGCTCTGATTCTCCCTCTCTCTCACTTGTTGTGTGTGTCTCCGGACGGTATGGCAGTGGCTCGGACCCCTGTGGGCCCTCGTGGTCACCACTGAGCTTCCTGTCCTTTGGGGTGGGAACCCTACCGTGAAACTAGAGTTCCCCGTCGGTTGTCTGGGGATACAGGGTGGATCAACGGTCCCCTTTAGAGCCGACACTCTACTGCCAGCCTAGCCTTCAATAGTCCTCCTGGGTGAGGCTCTACCAGGCTCCTTCTAACTGTGTCTTTGGGTTCAATAGGAGGGCTACTCCGCCTGCAGTCTGCCATCTCAGCCGTGTTTCTAGGGCCCAGTATCACTGGCCCTCTCGTCCCTCACACTCCTGGGGTGCTGGCTCCGGATAGGCTTTCTCTCTGTTGCTCGCACTGGCTCTCCAGATTCTGTCTTCCTTTCACCCCACTCTTCCAGGACGTGTGTTTCTGACTGTTCTGCTCGGCTCACTCTGGCCTACTGACTCCTTCTTCCTCCCCCTTCTCTATATCTACCCTCTGTCACCTGACTTCCTTGCTGGCCCACCCACTGTCTCTAAACCCACCACCCCTTGCCTGCCTAGAGTTCCAGGCTCCGGGTTGGGTGCTGCTCTCTAGTGGTTGTGTGGGCTATTTGTGAGGGTGTTGGGGTGCGACTGTCTTTCCTCCTACCTGGCTGCAGTTCCCTTTGTGGCCTCCTGATCGCAGGGGCGCCACATATACAGGTAGATTAGTCCTCAAAAGAACTGTTGTTTAGATGGATTTTGCAGCTCAGCATCTACACTACCTAAAAGTCTCAAAATCTGACCCCCACTCAGCAGCACCTCTCCCTACAGTCACTGACACTATGCAGCAGAGTGACGAGCACAGCGCGGTGAGGTCTTATAAAGACCTGATGATGCTGTGCGACCAGCCAATCACTGTAATGCCATAACCAACAAGGCTGTGGCATTACAGTGTGTGGTAGCCAATCCCTGCATGTAGGCTGGCTCTGTAAAGAGCGCTAACATGCAGGGAGAGGAAACCTGAGCATGTGCCCTAGCATCCCCAGTACTATTAGTAACACACAACACACACTTCTACACACTTCAGCTAATGTTCTGTGTAGTCACTTGAAAAACTAATCATTTCCCCCAAAGTAAAGTTGTTATTTTTTACATATCAATATTTATTCTTAATATAGTAATGAGCAAACCCGAACTGTAAAGTTTAGACTTCGTACTGAACACCTCATGTCTGCTGCTGAATCTCAAACTTGAACTTTTAATTGTACATCCACTTCCTGTTTGGTTTTGACATCAGAATAAAGCTAGTTGAAAGTGTGCAGTGTAGTCAATCACCAATCAGGGCAGTTCCAGAGCCATCGCAGCCATGTCAAGAACTGGCATGACTATGACTGGCTGGTGCACCCTGTGACTCCGCCTGTATAAAGGTCAGGTTGTGCAGCCATTTTGCTTTGACTAGCATAGGGACAGGACGCTCTTGGAGTGAAGGACAGTGATAGTTGCTATTGATCCCTTAAAATCTGACATTGCACTGAAGTAAATATAGAAATCAGCTCACCTATTTCAGACAGATGGAGGATTGCACATCCAGTGCATGGAGCCAACCTGGTTCAAGTTGGAGACCAGCAGGAAGGGGAAGAAGATTCTCAAGCTTCCAAGACGTGGACACATAATTTCCTTCATTCAAGTATTTGCTTGACACATTGTATCTTGGTTTATATCTTTGATTTACGGAGTTATGGATACACACAGTAATAGATAAGACACCTTAGATTCAATCTTTAACCATAGAACACTTGAACAGCAGCTGTTACCCCAGATCAGACTAGTGATCACTTTCACCACTCTAAAGAATTTAGAGAACAAAAAGTTAAAAGAAACCAAACTTTGGTGGAATATGGCTTCCCTCAAATCTTAAAACCCTGGGATCGCAGGAGCATCATTACCTGATCGCTGGGGAGCTGTCAAACAGGCAGATCTCCCCAGCGATCAGGGCCATGGGAGCCACCTCCCACATCACTGAAGGCGATGTCAGCATCCTCCCTGCTTAGCGCTGTCTGCCAGAGCAGAATGAAACGATCAGCGACCTCACAGCAGGGGCCTGATCGTTACTAGATGTCACACACAGCGACATCGCTGGAGAGATAGTTGTAACGTCACAGTTACAACGATCTCTCTAATGATTTCGTTATGTGTGACAGGGCCTTTATATAGAAAAAGGCATGATACCTTGAGTGCTCCGCATTAATAAAACCCTGCTTTCTCTTTGTCTGAAACCCTCTTTAAGGATTACAATGCTATACTACCTCTATGCTCCATGAGATTAATGGAACTGATTGTTAAACATGAGGAACGTGAACTACGTATAGTCAGACAAGAAGTGATTGACAAGACACCCTCTCTCACAGCTTTCAAAGACAGATCTGATTACGACAACATTTTGGAAATTATGGAAAATAATTTAGCAACTCTAGAAAATACTATTGCAGATAAAAAAAAATCCATTTATTATAGAGATCTAATAGATTACCATTGAGATTATGTATATACTAGATGGTGGCCAGATTCTAACGCATCGGGTATTCTAGAATATGTATGTATTTGACATATTGTGACTGACAGAACTTGTTCAGTCAACGTGAGTGAACCACATATATAAATATACTAGCTGTGAGCCCGATGCAAATGCATCGGGATTCTAGAACGTGCGTTAATTAGATTATAGTAGCTATATTATTTTTTTTTTTATTTTTTTTTTTTTATTTCCAATTTTTTTGAATAACTTAATGTTATGAATATTTTATTTATTAGTTTTATTTTATTAGAATTAGTTAATGTTATGAATTTTTATATGGAATATTTTTTTTTATTATTTATGATTTTATTATTGTAATTATTTATTATAGAATATTTTTAGAATATTATTTTTTTTTTTATTTTAATTGATTTTTTTTTTATTTGAGTAATTTGAATTTCTTAGAATTAGTTAATGTTATTAATATTTTAATTATATATATATATATATATATTTTTTTTTTTTAATTTTAATTTATTTTAATATTTATTATTTTTATTATTTGTATATTAATTTTTTATTTTAATGAAATTTATTTGTATTAGATTATTTTTTTTTATTTAAATTAGTTAATTTAATTAATATATTAATTTTATATATTATTATTTTTTTTTTATTTTTTATTTTATTGGGGGGGTGTGAATACTTTTTGGGGGGGTGTAAGGACTTTTTGGGGGGTTGAATACTTTTTGGGGGTGTGTGAATACTTTTTGGGGGTTGAATACTTTTTGGGGGGGTTGAATACTTTTTGGGGGGGTGTGAATACTTTTTGGGGGTGGTGAAGTTTTTGGGGTGTGTGAATAGTTTTTGGGGGGGTGTGAATAGTTTTTGGGGGGGTTCAATACTTTTTGGGGGGGTGTGAATACTTTTTGGGGGTGTGTGAATACTTTTTGGGGGGTTGAATACTTTTTGGGGGGGTGTGAATACTTTTTGGGGGTGTGTGAATACTTTTTGGGGGTGTGTGAATACTTTTTGGGGGGTTGAATACTTTTTGGGGGGGTGTGAATACTTTTTGGGGGGTGTGAATACTTTTTGGGGGGGTTGAATACTTTTTGGGGGGGTGTGAATACTTTTTGGGGCTGAGTGCTCGCAATGGCCGCGAAGTGGGCATTGCGAGTCGCTGGCCGAAAATCGAACCAGAGGCTCGGCCACAAAGTTAGCGATTTACCGCTCAGGCAGCGACTCGCGCTACATGAGCGGTAAATCGCTAACTTTGTGGCCGAGCCTCTGGTTCTATTTTCGGGCAGCGACTCGCAATGGCCTCGCGGCCATTGCTCGCGCAGGCCAACTGGTGACGTCACAGAGTGACATAGCCACGGTCTTTTCGGGGTCCGACACGGAAGTGCCTACGGCAATTATATAGTAGATATATATATCAGTACGATGGTATATGGTGGTAATTAGAGCACATGTATAGCAGCACTATAGTATATGGCGGTAGATTATAGTAAATGTATAGCAGCACTATAGTATTTGGCGGTACATTACAGTACATGTATAGCAGTGCTATGGTATATGGCGGTACATTAGAGTACATGTATAGCAGCGCTATGGTATATGGCAGTACATTATAGTAAATGTATAGCAGCACTATAGTATATGGCGGTACATTACAGTACATGTATAGCAGTGCTATGGTATATGGCGGTACATTACAGTACATGTATAGCAGCACTATGGTATATGGCAGTACATTATAGCACATGTATAGCAGCACTATGGTATATGGCAATACTGCGGTCACCGCGGTCCCCCACTCCTCCTGGCCCCCGGTTGTCCACAGTAAAATTAAAAAAATCCTCAGTGAGGATACTCACCTGTCCGGCGGCTCGCTCCACCTCCGCCTTGTAGGTCCTACAGGCCTTTAGGACCTGTAGTTGCCTGGGCAAGCGATCAGCTGAGGAGGGAGGGGGGGCAGGATTGTGTTGGGGGGGCAGAATGAAGCGAGCGGGGCAGAATGAAGCGAGCGGGGCAGAATGGAGCGAGCGGGGCAGGATGGAGCGGGAAGGGGGGGCAGGATGGAGCGGGAGGGGGCAGGATGGAGCGGGAGGGGGCAGGATGGAGGCGGGGGAAACAGGATGAAGCCGGGGGAAACAGGATGAAGCCGGGGGAAACAGGATGGAGCGGGGGGGAACAGGATGGAGCCGGGGGGAACAGGATGGAGGCGGGGCAACAGGATGGAGGCGGGGCAACAGGATGGAGGCGGGGCAACAGGATGGAGGCGGGGGAGGGGGGCGGCAGGATGGAGCGAGCAGGGCAGGATGGAGGCGGGGGAGCAAGAAGAGCGGGGGGCAGGATGGATTGAGCGGGGCAGGATGGAGGCGGAGGAGCAGGATGAAGCCGAAGGGGCAGGATTGAGCAGATGAGCAGAATGGAGCAAGCGGGGCCGGATGAGTAAGCGTGAGGGCAGGATGGAGGCAGGGGAGCAAGAACAGCGGGGGTGAGGATGGAGCGAGCAGGGCAGGATGGAGTGAACGGGGCAGGAAGTAGTGAGTGGGGCAGGAAGGAGCAAGGGGGGCAGGATGGTGGGTGGGGGGGCAGGATGGTGGGTGGCGGAGCAGGATGGAGGGGGCGGGGCAGGATGGAGGCGGAGGGGCAGGATGGAGGCGGAGGGGCAGGATGGAGGCGGAGGGGCAGGATGGAGCCGGAGGGGCAGGATGGAGCCGGAGGGGCAGGATGGAGCTAGAGGGGCAGGATGGAGTCGGAGGGGCAGGATGGACGGAGCGAGGCAGGATGGAGAAGGCAGGGCAGGATGGAGAAGGCGGGGCAGGATGGAGACGGCAGGGCAGGATGGAGACGGCAGGGCAGGATGGAGACGGCAGGGCAGGATGGAGACGGCAGGGCAGGATGGTGGCGGGGGGAGGGGGGGCGGGGAGCATGGAGGCGGCGGGGCAGGATGTTGGCGGGGGGTGAGGATGGTGTGGGGGTGCGGGATGGAGTCGGGGGGGCAGGATGGTGTTGGGTGGGGCAGGATGGATAGGGGGGGGCAGGATGGAGGCGCTCCTCCTGACCCCCTCCGCTCCCCGTGGCACCCGTCCCTCTGGGCCTCCAGTCTCTGCGGCCCCCCTCCCTCTGGGGCTGCACACCCCCCTCCCCCCTCCTTCATGGTGATAATAAAACTAAAAAAACCTCAGTGAGGATACTTACCCTGCGGCGGCTCGCACCAGCCGTCTTGTAGGTGGCAGGACAGGACCTGTCGTTGGCTGGGAAACCGATCTGCTGGCGGTCAGTGGGCAAAGCGAGCGTCAGTGGGCAGAGTGGGGGATGAGTGGGAAGAGCAGGGGTTAGTGGGCAGAGTCATTGGGCAGAGCAGGGGTCAGTGGGCAGAGCTGGGGTCTGTGGGCAGAGCTGGGGTCAGTGGGCAGAGCTGCGGTCAGTGAGCAGAGCTGGGGTCAGTGGGCATGGTCAGTAGCCAGAGGGGGGGGGGGGGTAAGTGGGCAGAGCAGGGTCAGTGGGCAGAGCGGGGGTGAGTGGGCAGAGTGGGGGGTGAATGGGCAGAGCAGGGTCAGTGAGCAGGATTTGGGGGTCAGTGGTCAAAGCAGGGTCATAGCGGGGGTCAGTGGTCAGAGCAGGGGTTAGTGGGCAGAGTGATTGGGCAGAGCAGGGGTCAGTGGGCACAGTCAGTAGGCACAGCAGGGGTTAGTGGGAAAAATCAGTGGGCAGAACAGGGTGAGTGAGCAGAGCAGGGGTGAGTGGGCACAGTCAGTGAGCAGAGCAGGGGTCAGCGGGCAGAGCGGGGGTGAGTGGGCAGAGCAGGGTTTAGTGGGCAGAGCGGCGGTCAGTGGGCACAGTGAGTGGGCAGAGAAGGGTCAGTGGGTAGAGCATGGGTGAGTGGGCACGGTCAGTTGGCAGAGCAGGGGTCAGTGGGCATGGTGAAAGGGCAGACGGGGGGTGAGTGAACAGAGGGTGGTCAGTGGGCAGAGCAGGGTCAGTGGTAAAAGCAGGGGTGAGTGGGCAGAGTGGGAGTAAATGAGCAGAGCAGGGTCAGTAGGCAGTGTGAGGGGTCAGTGGGCAGAGCATGGTCAGTGGGCAGTGTGAGGGGTAAGTGGGCATAGCATATTAAGTGGGCAGTGTGAGGCGTGAGTGGGCAGTGTGAGGGGTCAGTGGGCAGTGTGAGGGGTGAGTGGTCAGAGCAGGGTCAGTGTGAGGGGTGAGTGGGCAGAGCAGGGTCAGTGGGGTGTGTGAGGGGTCAGTGGGCAGAGCAGGGTGAGTGGGCAGTGTGAGTGGTCAGTGAGCAGAGCAGGGTCAGTGGGCAGAGCAGGGTGAGTGGGCATTGAGGGGTCAGTGGGCAGAGCATGTTCAGTGGGCAGAGGAGGGTCAGTGGGCAGTGTGAGGGGTCAGTGGGCCGAGCAGGGTGAGTGGGCAGAGCAGGGTCAGTGAGGGGTGAGTGGCAGAGGATGGTCAGTGGGCAGAGCAGGGTCAGTGTGACGGGTCAGTGGGCAGTGAGGGGTGAGTGGGCAGAGCATGGTGAGTGGGCAGAGCAGGATGAGTGGCCAGTGTGAGGGGTCAGTGGGCCGAGCAGGGTGAGTGGGCAGAGCATGGTCAGTGGGCATAGTGGGGGTGAGTGGGCAGAGAGGGGGTGAGTGGGCAGAGAGGGGGTCAGTGGGCAGAGCAGGGTCAGTGGTCAGAGTGGGGTGGAATGGGCAGAGCAGGGTCAGAGAGGGGGTCAGTGTGCAGAGTGGGGGTGAGGGGGCAGAGAGGGGGTCAGGGGGAAGAGTAGGGGGGTGAGTGGGCACAGTGGGGGTGAGTGGGCAGAGCAGGATGAGTGGGCAGAGCTGGGTGAGTGGGCAGAGTGTGGGTGAGGGGGCAGAGAGAGGGGTGAGGGGGCAGAGTAGGGGGGTGAGTGGGCAGAGTTTGGGGGTGAGTGGGCAGAGTGGGAGTCAGTGGTCAGAGTGGGGGTCAGTGGGCAGAGCACGGTCAGGGGCAGAGTGGGGGTCAGTGTGCAGAGTGGGGGTGAGGGGGGCAGAGAGGGGGTAGGGGTAAGAGTTGGTGGGTGAGTGTGCAGAGTTTGGGGGTCAGTGGTCAGAGTGGGGGTCAGTGGTCAGAGTGGGGGTCAGTGTGCAGAGTGGGGGTGAGGGGGGCAGAGAGGGGGTGAGGGGGAAGAGTAGGGGGGTGAGTGGGCAGAGTGGGGTCAGTGGTCAGAGTGGGGGTCAGTGGGCAGAGCAGGGTCAGGGGCAGAGTGGGGGTCAGTGTGCAGAGTGGGGGTGAGGGGGGCAGAGAGGGGGTGAGGAGGAAGAGTAGGGGGGTGAGTGGGCAGAGTTTGGGGGTCAGTGGGCAGAGTGGGGGTCAGTGGTCAGAGTGGGGGTCAGTGGGCAGAGCAGGGTCAGAGTGGGGGTCAGTGTGCAGAGTGGGGGTCAGTGTGCAGAGTGGGGGTGAGGGGGCAGAGAGGGGGTGAGGGGGAAGAGTAGGGGGGTGAGTGGGCAGAGTTTGGGGGTCAGTGGGCAGAGTGGGGGTCAGTGGTCAGAGTGGGGGTCAGTGGGCAGAGCAGGGTCAGAGTGGGGGTCAGTGTGCAGAGTGGGGGTCAGTGTGCAGAGTGGGGGTCAGTGTGCAGAGTGGGGGTCAGTGTGCAGAGTGGGGGTGAGGGGGAAGAGTTGGTGGGTGAGTGGGCAGAGTGGGGGTGAGTGGTCAGAGTGGGGGTCAGGGGCAGAGAGGGGGTCAGTGTGCAGCGCAGGGGGATGAGTAGGCAGAGTAGGTTAGATCGGAACAGGACCTTTGATGACGTCACGATCATGTGATCTGTGACTCCACCCATCATCGTGACGTCATCAGAGGTCCTCAAGCAGGATGAAGAGAGATCGCGTCTGGCTGGAAGGAGCTGTGGTAAGAGGCCGGGGGGGGGGTGACCGGACAGTGGAGGGGGTCTGTGCTGACGTGGGGGGTGACCGGAGAGTGGGGGGGGGCGATCGGGGAGCGGAGGGGCAGTGGTGATAGGCTGGGGGTGACCGGGCAGTGGAGGATGGCTATGGTGACAGGCAGGGGGGTGATGGGGCAGCGGGGGGAAGTGTTGTGACAGGCGGGGGTGAGCGGGCAGTGGAGGATGGCTATGGTGACAGGCAGGGGGGTAATGGGGCAGGCAGCGTGGGCAGGAGGAGGATCATCACTATTAATATGTGTGCTGACAGCGGCGACGGCTCGCAATGCCCGCTACGCGGGCAATGCTTCGCCGTGGTGACGTCACATAGTGACAAAGCCACGGCGTGCCGGGGGCCGACACAAAACGTGCTACGGCAATTATATAGTAGATATATATATATATATATATATATATATATATATATTTTTATACATATATATATATATATATATATAGCAGCGCTATGGTATATGGTGGTACATTACAGCACATGTATAGCAGCACTATAGTATATGGCGGCACATTACAGTACATGTATAGCAGCGCTATGGTATATGGCGGTACCTTACAGTACATGTATAGCAGCACTATAGTATATGGCGGTACATTACAGTACATGTATAGCAGCGCTATGGCATATGGCGGTACATTACAGTACATGTATAGCAGCACTATGGTATATGGCGATACTCCGCTCTCGGCGGCCCCCCGCTTCTCCACAGTAAAAGTAAAAAAAATCCTCAGTGAGGATACTCACCTGTCCACCAGCTCGCTCCACCTCCGTCTTCTAGGTCCTACAGGCCTTTAGGACCTGTCGTTGCCTGGGAAACCGATCAGCTGATCGGTCACATGACCGCTAACTGCCGGGGGGCTGGATTGATCAAGGGGGCAGGCAGGATGGTGATGGGGGTGCAGGATTGTGTCAGGGGGGGGGATGGAGCCGGGGGGGGCAGGATGGAGGCAGGTGGGGAGGATGAAGCTGGGGGCGGGGCAGAATGGAGGCAGAGGGGGGGCAGGATGGAGGAGGGGGGGCAGGATGGAGGAGGGGGGGCAAGATGGAGGAGGGGGGGCAGTATGGAGGAGGGGGAGCAAGAACAGCGGTGGTGGTGGGGGCAGGATGGAACCTGTGAGGCAGGATGGTGGTTGGGGGGGGCAGGATGGTGGCGGGTGGGCAAGATGGTGGCGGGCGCAGGATGGAACCGGTGAGGCAGGATGGTGGTGGGGGGACAGGATGGAGCTGGCGGAGCAGGATGGAGCAAGCTGGCCAGGATGGAGCCGGCGGGGCAGGATGGAGCTGGCGGGGGGGTGGCAGGATGTAGCAAGCGGGGCAGGATGGTGGTGAGGGGCAGGATGGTGGCAGGTGAATAATGGTGGCGGGGGGCAGGATGGAGCCGGTAGGGCAGGATGGTGGTGGGGGGCAGGATGGTGGCGGGGGGGCAGGATGGTGGCGTGGGGCAGGATGGTGGCGAGTGGGGCAGAAAGGAGCCGGTGGGGCAGGATGGAGCAAGCTTGCCAGGATGAAGCCGGAGGGGGGCAGGATTGTGGTGGGGGGGGCTGGATGGAGGCGGTGAGGCAGGATGTGGCGAGGGGGGACAGGAAGGTGGCAGGGGGGGCAGGATGGTGGCGAGCGGGGCAGGATGGAGCCGGCGGGGCAGGATGAAGCATGCTGGGCAGGATGGAGCCGGTGGGGGGGCAGGATGGTGGCAGGGAGGGCAGGAAGAAGGTGGCGAGGCAGGATGGAGCGAGCGGGGCAGGATGGAGCCGACAGGGGCAGGATGGAGCCGGTGGGGGAGCAGGATGGTGGCGAGGGAGCAGGATGGTGGTGAGCGGGACAGGATGGAGCCGGCGGAGCAGGATGGAGCCGGAGGGTCAGTATGGAGGCGGAGAGGGCAGGATGGATCCGGCGGGGGCAGGATGGAGTGAGTGGGGCAGGATGGAGCCAGGGGGTCTTCCTGTTCCTCTGTGCCCCCCTTTGCCTCTGTGTCCCTCTGTGCCTTTCTTCTCCCCCTGTTTCCCCCTGTGCCTCTGTGTCCCCTTGTGCCTTTCCTCTCCCCCTGTGTCCCCCTGTGCCTTTCCTCTCCCCCTGTCTGTGTCCCCCTGTGCCCCCCTGTGCCTCTGTGTCCCCCTGTGCCTTTTCTCTCCCCCTGTGTCCCCCTGTGCCTTTGTGTCCCCCTGTGCCTTTCCTCTCCACCTGTGTCCCCCTGTGCCTCTCCCCTTGTCTGTGTTCCCCTGTGCCTCTGTGTCCTGTCCCCCTATGCCTGTGTCCCCCGTGCCTCTGTGTCCCCTATGCCTGTACCCTTGTGTCTCAGCCTTGCCCCCCTTCCCCTCCGTTCTCACCCCTGCCTGGCGTAAGTGATTTCAGCTGAAGACTCCAGGAATAGACTGTGCCTGGAGTGGGTCATGTGAGAGGGCGGGCTGATGTGACGTCACACAGGCTGTCACATGACCTGCTCCAGGATGTGACTATTCCTGGAGTTTTGAACCGAAATCGCTAACGCCAGGCAGGGGTGAGAACGGAGAGGGCCGTGGGGCTTCCGCTGGTGCTTGTACCGATAGCGGGAGTGTGGCTTTGGAAGCCCCGCTCCCCGCTACGGACGGCCATATTGGAGCACCCAGGGCGGGTGTACAGGCAACTTCAGCCAGGATGTGACATACCATACCGTTACATCCTGACGGAAGTTGCCTTAGGGTTTTATTGTAATAGATTGGATGTATGTAGCGGTTACTGATTGTTTTGGGGAACACTCACTTAACCACACAATTAAGGCACGTAGGAACATTTTCTACATAAACAAGTACAGCCCGTTTACTAAAGCCATCATAACACCGACAATAGCATAGTTCATCTTAATGCAGGAATGGAACACACCCAGTCCAGAACCTTTCAATGACAGCTATGCCCGCCAGACATCGGATTCATCCCTCAGTAAGGTAACAACATCCATTTCCATATAAAACATAAGCCCATTTCACATCTAAGCCTGGGCTGCATTTTGCTTCATTTGTGTTTCTCTGCGTTTTTACCGCTAAAAATGCATCCAAACGCATGTGTTTTTGCCCCCACAGGGTTTAATGGAAAACACATTGGAAACACATGTAAAAATGCATCCCTAGACACAACAGTCGACGTTTTTGGCTGCGTTTACAAAAACACATGCGTTTTTGGGTTTTTGCAAATGCACATGAATTTTTGCATGCGTTTCCAATGAGTTTTCCATTAAACCCTGTGGGGGCATTTGGATGCGCTTTTAGCGGTAAAAATGCAAATGCTGGCAAACGCAAACCAGGCTTAGATGTGAACTAGGCCATAGTCTGTTACCTTTGCAGGGTCTCGCCTCTTCTATCATCTCTGCTCCGTTAGGGATGACTACTTCCCCAGTATAGAGACCCAGTCTCCTGATGGCATATTTGGAAGGTGGTGGAGCGCCCATCGTTCTGAAAAACACATAGAGGCCAGATTGGCAGCTTCATGAAAGTCTCACAAGTCTCACATGTGCTCCCTCAGGAAGTTAGCAGCATAATAACTGATTAGAGACCATGTGAGGAGTCTTGCTATATGCATGAAACAACCCTAAAGGTCCCTTCACACACAGCAATTTTGCTCGGCAATTTCACTGGCAACTTGCTGGTTGCAGTGAAATCATGGACACATTGTTTTATTTTGTTGCCGTGTACAAATGTAACAATGTGTCCAAGATTTCACTGCAACCAGCAAATTGCCAGTGAAATTGCCTAGCACAATTGCTGTGTGTGAAGGTACCTTTAGGGAGATATGTGGATGGTTAATCCTTTCCATCACTTTTGGCTAAAGATAAGCGAACACCAGAATGTTTAAATTCAGATTTGTTTGCCGACTGTGAAGTGTTCATTGAATAATTCGATGAATCTTCACCGAATTTTCTGAACACCATTAAAATCAATGGGAAGCAAAATCAAGGGACTAGAATACATGTTAGACGTGGCCAGTGGCGTAACTAGAGTCTCGCGGGCCCCGGTGCGAAACTTAGACCTGGGATTCCCTCCCCCCGCATCTTGATGAAATGTATGGGTCTTATGTAACGTTCTAAATCTTTAAAAGACTCACTAATTGACCCCTCTCCCTGTTCATCATTATGTATTAACAGCCCTCATACTGCTATATATTGTCTTCCTCCTGGAATATGGCCCTTATCGTGATATATATGTCCCCCATCCTGGTTTATATGGTCCGCCTCCTCCTGTCACAATAGTCGTCCAATTATAATAATGCATCCCCATAATCCTCCATTTATTACAATGTACTCCCATAGTCCTCTATGTGTATGTATTATAATGCATCCCATAGTCCTCCATTCACAAGGTATCCCCTTAGGTATTAAATTATAATGAACCACATTATCCTCCATATAATATACTCCAGCCTCACATCCTTCCATATATCATAATGCAGCCTCATAGCATAATGTAGCCTCCTGTCCTCTCCATATAGTATAATACAGCCTCATAGCCTCTCCATATAGTATAATGCAGCCTCATAGCCTCTCCATATAGTATAATGCAGCCTCATAGCCTCTCCATATAGTATGATGCAGCCTCATAGCCTCTCCATATAGTATAATGCAGCCTCATAGCCTCTCCATATAGTATAATACAGCTTCATAGCCCTCGATATAGCATAATACAGCTTCATAGCTCTCCATATAGTGCACTCTCAAAACATTCCATATAGTGCAACCTCAATACTATCAATATAGTACAATACAGCCTCAAAACTCTCCATATAGTGCAACCTCTAAACTTTCCTTATGATGCAGCCTCAAAACCTACCATATAGTGCAGGCTCATAGCTTTTCATGTAGTGCAGCCTCAATACTCTCCATATAGTGCAGTCCTATATATGCAGCCTTATATCTCCCATATAGTGCAGTATCATGTGTAGCCTTATACAGTCATGGCCAAACGTTTTGAGAATGACACCAAAATTATATTTTCACATGATCTGCTGCCCTCTGATTTTTATTTGTGTTTGTCTGATGTTTATATCACATACAGAAATATAATTGCAACCATATTATGACACCAAAAGGTTCTATTGACAATTAGAATGAGTTAATGCAGCAAGTCAATATTTGCAGTGTTGACCCTTCTTCTTCAGGATCTCTGCAATTCTCCCTGGCATGCTCTCAATCAACTTCTGGACCAAATTCTGACTGATAGCCATCCATTCTTCCATTCTTCCATTCTTGCATAATCAATGCTTGCATTTTGGCAGAATTTATAGGTTTTTGGTAGTCCACCCGTCTCTTGATGATTGACCACAAGTTCTCAATGGGATTAAGATATGGGGAGTTTCCAGGCCATGGACCCAAAATATCTATGTTTTGTTCCCTGAGCCATTTAGTTATCACCTTTGCTTTATGGCAAGGTGCTCCATCATGCTGGAAAAGGCATTGTTGGGCGCCAAACTGCTCTTGGACGGTTGGGAGAAGTTGCTCTTGGAGGACATTCTGGTACCATTCTTTATTCATGGCTGTGTTTTTACGCAAGACTGTGAGTGAGCCGATTCCCTTGGCTGAGAAGCAACCCCACACATGAATGGTTTCAGGATGCTTTACAGTTGGCATGAGACAAGACTGGTGGTAGAACTCACCTCTTCTTCTCCGAATAAGCTGTTTTCCAGATGTCCCAAACAATC
>JARQOC010000003.1:19079977-19281048 GCA_033576535.1 Allobates femoralis
GAAGCCTCCACGATGTGACGGGGTTTTCTGTGGTCCTGGAGTATCCCACAGGTGCCGATCCCCAATATTCGGTACTTCTTTGGGCGAACCTCTCCAAGTTCCTCACTCCCTCTTGGCTATCGGCTCCTTGCCTTCTGTCCCCACTTAGGCTTGCGGGACGTAGAAGGGCCACTCTGGGTCACCGGCTCGAGCCTATCCGTGGCACCGACCACCAGGACTTCTTCGCAGCTCTCCTAGCGTCTGCACACTCTAACTAACTCCGCCCCCAGCAGCAGTATTTATAGGGGATCTTGCCTAAGGGCAGCAAGTTGTGCTCCCCCTACTGTGCCGGGGTGGAAGATGTTGCATGTAGTAGGTACCTGCTGTGGAAACCCAACTGTGCATTAGAGAAGTCTGTGGCTACCTGCGTGAGCAGTGCGCCACACATGTATCACTTTGGTGGAATTCCCCCAAACATCCAACACTGTCCAAATTCTAATCATAAAGTGCAGGGTGGAAGAGACCCACCTTAGGGAAGACCCCACTTCTGGTTGGAGGGAGGAGTTAGTACAGGGTGAGGTAGGCAAAGGAGTTGTTCCAGGCTGAATGTCCGGCCATGAGGGCGACTGGTGGCATCTGCTGCCAGCTCAGAGTGGTTGGGCAGAGGAACAAAGCTGCAGAAGGGTACCATCTACTTGGTGTCCAGATTTCCAGGACCTGGCCACAGAAACTGGAGGCTATCAGATTTCATGCTCGGTAGCCACCCTTGTGGGCCCGTCCAGGACACAGTTGCAAGGAGAGCCACAGAGACTGTTTCCTGTGTCTGATTTGCCTGTGAACCTTCCATCTATGTCCCTGGACTATCGCTACGATCATCCACAATCCATCTACACCTTCAGGGTCGGCCGTTGCTGGAGAAGGTAACACCACCATACTGCCAATACATCTATCCCTGGATGATTCCTATGCAGTGGTGGCCACTTAGTGGTCACAATATCCCCTGCTGGCGTCACAAACACTTTTCTTTTCCTTGCCTCCTTTTTCCTTTTCTACCTTTTCATGTGGACCAGGGCTACAGCAGTGCGTCAGCTACCGTGATACCTACCCACTTACTGGAAGCTGAGTACCCCGACTCTGCGACCTCCATAATTCCACCTTCTTACCTCTATTGTAATATCTCAGCTTTCTGAAGAAGTGATGAAACTAAGAAAAAGTTAAATAACCTGCAGCCTGTGTCATTGCCCCATCTCCAGCGGTGACCGCTCTGTGTCCCTCGTATGTCCGCCGCTCATTTGCTGCCGTCTCCCCGGAGGATGCCATTTAAATCTTTCAATATTTAAGCATCAGAAAAATATCTGTGAAACGCGTCGATCCAGGTGGAAATGTCACCGCACTTCTGAGTGATGCCTTCATTATTGACGATATGGAGAATAGACAGGTGATGGTGATTCATCGTGATCCCTCATTACTGTGTGAACAAGTCACCGGGGCCCCGAAAGGCCCCCACATGTGCACCTGGTATTGATCTGCCCCCATCAATACCATCAGAGCCTGTGATCATCATCTACGTACTTCATGAGTGCACAGCACTGTGAGAAATGGGCAATATCCACATATTCCCGGCTCCTTCTATAGGAATGACCACGCGTTTCACGCTCTAACAGGCAATGACCATTAAATTAATGGTAAAGTTATCGGGACTTCAGGCGAAACCTTCACAAGGAATATGACTGAATGTCGCCAATTTCAAGCCCTCAGGATGAAAAGTTCAAATGTGGCGCCCCGGGCAGGGGTACTCAGAGCCAAGCCTGTGTCATCGTCTGGATCCGCAGGGTGTCACGGTGACGTGACCCGGCTCCGTAGTCCCAGGTGCGACAATAAAAGGGGGATTGAATAAAGGGGTAAAGTAAAGTTCATGACGCCACCCGTGGTTTTTGACCAAAGGCGGCCACCACTGGATTCGGGACCACTGGGGACGATGTGGATGGTAGCATAGGTGATGCACCCTCCACGGGTAGGGCTGGTTCCCCAGGGCTGCTGAGAAGAAAGTATATAGTGTCAAGTTCTGCGCACCCTCCGGCACACTCCGGCTGCCGGCTCACGTTTGGGCTGTTCAGCGCATAAATAAGTCTCACACAAACAGGTCTGAGTTTGACCGGGTACTTTACTCCACTTTCACAGTTCTTTCACAACCAGTACTCTAGTGACTCCGGTGAGCGGTTAGCATCTGGGACGGGTTGCTAGGGACACCCCCCCCCTTTCTAGTACCTTTCGGGCCTTTCTCCTTGATCCCGCACACTCCCTCAGTTCTAGCGGTCGCGGGCTTTCCGTGGTGCACCCTCTCTGGTCTCCTAGCCCTAGTATGATGGCCTTTGTTGTGTCGGGGGTTGGGTCCAGGACATGAATACCCCGAACCCCGCCGGTGTTTGTGGTTGGGACTTGCAGCTACCCGGCCACTTCTACAGAGCCGGCACTCTGGCTCCGGCCGGTCCCTGGTGTTCCTGGAAACTCGGATTCACCCCGGGACCCCTTCAGTTTTTCCTCGGTCTCGACCTGGGACCCGGACAGGCCATTTGGGTGGCATAGCCCGCCGGGTCCGGTTCTTCTGGTCTGGTGCCTCCGCTTTTTCCGGCATTCGGCGTCTCGGCTTAGAAGTTCTGTTCCTTCTCCTTCTACAGTTCACAAGGAACTCGAACCTGAACCTCTTCTCGTCTCTCCGACTGGGCTCTCCTAACTTAATTTTCCTGGATTTTACTCCAGTTCCTCCACCCCTTCCCGGGTTCCTCTCTGACTCTCCACCCTCCACTTGGCTCCCCCCATTATCCCTTGCCTGACAAGGAGTACTGGGTCTAGGGATCGGGAGATGTGTTGGGTGTTGATGTGGGGTGACAAACTTACCAGTCCCAGCTGCTGTACCTTACTGTGGCCACCGGTCCACAGGGGCGCCACACAAATATCATATACTGTGCTGTGCAAAAGATTTAGGCAGGTGAGAAAAAAATAAATGTTTATTTTTTCAAAGGAAATGAATAAAAGAGAAATGTAAATCAGACCAGTGTTTGGTGGCCGCCCTTTACCATCATCAATTCTTCTGGGTGTACAATATCCAGGATTTTGTAGGTTTATAATCAGTTGTATTTGTCATGCGGGTTATTATAAAGATTAATGGGATAAGGAGGCAAGATGGTAAGATGGGCAAAAGACGATCTAGACTGACCCTCAGACTGGGAGTCCCTGGCTTACCCTGTTCACAAAATTACTTCTGAAGGTGAGGACGTCCAGACCACCACCCTTGCCCTATGCTCCTAGTCAGCTGTAAGCTAAGACCCCCCTCACCTCCACCCACAGACTGGGAAGCACAGCAACTCCCACAAATAAGGTAAAACACCGAGAAGGCTACAGCACAAAGTGCACATGACTCCTCTGCTCCAGGTCATGCAGAGACTAAACTCTATCTGCTTGTGAAAGGGGGAACTATGTAAAGACTGGGGGAGTTGACAACTACAACAGCTGACACACCCAGCAGCATCAGCAGCTCACCTGCACCAGGAGAGCCATAAACCAATAGACAGCTGCAGCTTCTGATATTAACACTGAATGTGTCAAAGGGAATTTACTCTCATTTAAACTACTGCAGAGCTGTCAACACGTGACAGTATTACACCGGAGAGGTTGTATCGATCATTTTTATATCTAGGTTGAAATCCAGCCATTAAGTGAAAAAGGAACAGCTTTGTAGGGGGCTTAAAACTTGGTGAGGAACAGACAAACTACTACATAGGTGAGGATGTGGAAGACGACTAATGTCACAGGTCATACAACATGGAAAGGCTGAGCGCAAGGTAGTTATACTGCATCAGCCAGGTGTCTCCTAGGAAAGATCTTTTTCTATGCTCTTGAAGAAAAGCTCATCTATTCGGATGATTTGTTAAATCCTTCTTTGAGCAGAGGACTGGGCGTGATGACCCAGGAGGTCCCATTACACGATGACCCAGGAGGTCCCTTCACAAGATGACCCAGGAGGTCCCTTCACAAGATGACGCAGGAGGTCCCTTCACACCATGATCTAAGAGGACCCTTCACATGATGACCCAAGAGGTCCTTTCATATGATGACCCAGGAGGTCCCTTCACATGATGACCCAGGAGGTCCCTTCACACAATGACCCAAGAGGACCCTTCACACAATGACCTGAGAGGTCCCTTCACACAATGACCCAGGAGGTCCCTTCACATGATGACCCAAGAGGTCCCTTCACACGAAGACCCAAGAGGTCCCTTCCCCAAGAGGTCCCTTCACACGAAGACCCAAGAGGTCCCTTCACACAATGACCCAGGAGGTCCCTTCACACAATGACCCAGGAGGTCCCTTCACACGATGATCCAGGAGGTCCTTCACACGATGACCTGGGAGATGCCTTCACACGATGACCCAGGAGGTCCCTTCACATGATGACCTGGGAGGTCCCTTCACATGATGACCCAGGAGGTCCCTTCACATGATGACCCAGGAGGTCCCTTCACACGATGATCCAGGAGGTCTCTTCACATGATGACCCAGGAGGTCCCTTCACATGATGACCCAGGAGGTCCCTTCACACGATGATCCAGGAGGTCTCTTCACATGATAACCCAGGAGGTCTCTTCACATGATGACCCAGGAGGTCTCTTCACACGATGACCTGGGAGATGCCTTCACATGATGACCCAGGAGGTCCCTTCACACGATGATCCAGGGGTCCCTTCACACGATGACTCAAGGCCCTGTTAAGGCCCCGTTAAACGTCCCGACATTTTTAACGATGTCGCTGATAAGTCACGGGTTTGGAGACGTACCAGCGACATCGTTAGGATGTCGTCGCGTGTAACACCATGATTCAACAACAATAAGTTGGTGGATCGTTCATCGCAGGTTTGGGAACATGTTCTCAAACCTGATGATCAATGATCCACCAACCTGGTAGATCGTTGTGTGTGACAATGCGATAACGATGTCATGGACAACGTCGCCCATTGACACCAATGAGCAGGGATTGTTCACTACGATCCCTCCTCACAACATCATTGCTGTGTCGTCCACGATATCTAGACGTGTGACATCTCACCAGCCATGTCAAAACGATGTCTGAAACAACCGCGCTCCCCCGAGATCGTTGCCGACATCGTTCCAACGTCGTGCCGTGTAACGGTACCTTCAGGAGGTCACTTCACAATCTATCATTCTATGATTCTAAGAAGAAGCGCTGAGAAATGGCCGCCATTGAGGACCACAGATGCAATGGTCGACCAAGGAAACGTAATGATGAGTCAAAATGTGAAATATCTGGCTGTAACACTCCTGCCGAGTGCCTTCATAAAGTGTGTGCAAGTGACAGAGAAGAAGTCACCTCATCCGGATGAAGACACAGAAGGATCCGCACAAGCCTCATACACTGAGGATGTGGGGAAAGTTCTACAAGATGTTTGGAGCAACCTCTGTTCTCCTCGTGTCCCACTATCTGCTTCATGCTCTTGTCTTTGTGCTGGAAGCACCTTCCTATCATGGCACATATGGACGTACCACCCTGGAGGAACCTGACTGCCGCAGAGCTGGAGCACCTGACAAAGGCTAGCGAAACGCAAAACTACACAGGAATCAGTCAGGGATGAAAGTCATGCCTAGGGGTTTGAAATGGTGACCTTCTGCTTTTTGGACTGATTGTGCCCTTTTCAGTTACAGCTTGGGGATTGTTTACTGTAAGAGCAGTGACACTATGAATTCTTTACTGTAAGAGCAGTGACACTATGGATTCTTTACTGTAAGAGCAGAGAGACTATGGATTCTTTACTATAAGAGCAGTGACACTATGGATTCTTTACTATAAGAGCAGTGACACTATGGAATCTTTACTATAAGAGCAGTGACAATATGGATTCTTTACTGTAAGAGCAGTGAGACTATGGATTCTTTACTGTAAGAGCAGTGAGACTATGGATTCTTTACTGTAAGAGCAGTGAGACTATGGATTCTTTACTGTAAGATCAGTGACACTATGGATTCTTTACTATAAGAGCAGTGACACTATGGATTCTTTACTGTAAGAGCAGTGACACTATGGATTCCTTTCTGTAAGAGCAGTGACACTATGGATTCTTTACTGTAAGAGCAGTGACACTATGGATTATTTACTATAAGAGCAGTGAGACTATGGATTCTTTACTGTAAGAGCAGTGAGACTATGGATTCTTTACTATAAGAGCAGTGAGACTATGGATTCTTTACTGTAAGATCAGTGAGACTATGGATTCTTTACTGTAAGAGCAGTGAGACTATAGATTCTTTACTATAAGAACAGTGAGACTATGGATTATTTACTATAAGAGCAGTGAGACTATGGATTCTTTACTGTAAGAGCAGTGAGATTATGGATTCTTTACTGTAAGAGCAGTGAGACTATGGATTCTTTACTATAAGAACAGTGAGACTATGGATTCTTTACTGTAAGAGCAGTGAGACTATGGATTCTTTACTGTAAGAGCAGTGAGATTATGGATTCTTTACTGTAAGAGCATTGAGACTATGGATTCTTTACTGTAAGAGCAGTGAGACTATAGATTCTTTACTATAAGAACAGTGAGACTATGGATTCTTTACTGTAAGAGCAGTGACACTATGGATTCTTTACTGTAAGAGCAGTGACACTATGGATTATTTACTATAAGAGCAGTGAGACTATGGATTCTTTACTGTAAGAGCAGTGAGACTATGGATTCTTTACTATAAGAGCAGTGAGACTATGGATTCTTTACTGTAAGATCAGTGAGACTATGGATTCTTTACTGTAAGAGCAGTGAGACTATAGATTCTTTACTATAAGAACAGTGAGACTATGGATTATTTACTATAAGAGCAGTGAGACTATGGATTCTTTACTGTAAGAGCAGTGACACTATGGATTCTTTACTATAAGAACAGTGAGACTATGGATTATTTACTATAAGAGCAGTGAGACTATGGATTCTTTACTGTAAGAGCAGTGAGACTATGGATTCTTTACTGTAAGAGCAGTGACACTATGGATTCTTTACTGTAAGAGCAGTGACACTATGGATTCCTTTCTGTAAGAGCAGTGACACTATGGATTCTTTACTGTAAGAGCAGTGACACTATGGATTCTTTACTGTAAGAGCAGTGACACTATGGATTCTTTACTGTAAGAGCAGTAAGACTATGGAATCTTTACTGTAAGAGCAGTGAGACTATGGATTCTTTACTGTAAGAGCAGTGACACTATGGATTCTTTACTGTAAGAGCAGTGACACTATGGATTCCTTTCTGTAAGAGCAGTGACACTATGGAATCTTTACTGTAAGACCATTGAGACTATGGATTCTTTACTGTAAGAGCAGTGACACTATGGAGTCTTTACTGTAAGAGCAGTGAGACTATGGATTCTTTACTATAAGAGCAGTGACAATATGGATTCTTTACTGTAAGAGCAGTGAGACTATGGATTCTTTACTGTAAGAGCAGTGAGACTATGGATTCTTTACTGTAAGATCAGTGAGACTATGGATTCTTTACTGTAAGAGCAGTGACACTATGGATTCTTTACTATAAGAACAGTGAGACTATGGATTATTTACTATAAGAGCAGTGACACTATGGATTCTTTACTGTAAGAGCAGTGATACTATGGATTCTTTACTATAAGAGCAGTGACACTATGGATTCTTTACTTTAAGAGCAGTGAGACTATGGATTCTTTACTGTAAGAGCAGTGAGCCTATGGATTCTTTACTATAAGAGCATGAACTATGGATTCTTACTGTAAGAGCAGTGAGACTATGGATTCTTTACTATAAGAGCAGTGAGACTATGGATCTTACTGTAAGAGCATGAATATGGATTCTTTACTATAGACAGTGAACTATGGATTCTTACTGTAAAGCAGTGAACTATGGATCTTTACTAGACATTAGACAGGATCTTTACTTAAGAGCAGTGAACATGGATTCTTTACTTAAGAGCAGTGAGACTATGGATTCTTTACTGTAAGAAGGATGATTACTTGATGATTCTTTACTGTAGACAGTGAGACTATGATTCTTTACTTAAGACAGTGAGACTATGGATTCTTTACTTAAGAGCAGTGAACTATGGATTCTTTACTTAAGAGCATGAACTATGGATTCTTTACTATAAAGCAGTGAACTATGGATTCTTACTATAGAGCATGAGACTATGATTCTTTACTGTAGAGCATAACATGGATCTTTACTAAAGACAGGAACTAGGTTTCTTTACAAAGAGCAATGAGACTATGGATTCTTTACATAAGAGCAGTGAACTATGGATTCTTTACTGTAGAGCATGAGACTATGGATTTTACTAAAAGCATGAACTATGGATTCTTTACTGTAAGACAGTGAGACTATGATTTTTACGTAAGAGCAGGAACTATGGATTCTTTACTTAAGCATGAACTAGGATTCTTACTTAAGAGCAGTGAACTATGATTCTTACTTAAGAGCAGTGAGACTATGGATTTTTACATAAGACAGTGAACTATGATTCATACTGTAAGCAGTGAGACTATGGATTCTTTACTTAAGAGCAGTGAACTATGATCTTACTAAAGCAGTAGACTAGGATTTACTGTAAGACAGTGAAAATGGATTCTTTACTGTAAGAGCATGAACTATGGATTCTTTACTGTAAGAGAGTGAATATGGATTCTTTACGAAGAGTGAACTATGGATTCTTACTGTAAGAGCATGAACATGGATTTTACTGTAAGAGCAGTGAACTATGATTCTTACTGTAAGAGCAGTGAACTATGATTCTTTACTTAAAGCAGTGAGACAATGATTCTTTACTTAAGAGCAGTGAGACTATGATTCTTTACTGTAAAGCAGTGACACATGGATCTTTACTGTAAAGCAGTGACACTATGATCTTTACTGTAAGAGCAGTGAACATGATCTTTACTTAAGAGCAGTGAACTATGATCTTTACTGAACATCAGTGAACTATGGATTCTTTACTGTAAGAGCAGTGAACTATGGATTCTTTACTATAAGAACAGTGAGACTATGGATTATTTACTATAAGAGCAGTGAGACTATGGATTCTTTACTGTAAGAGCAGTGAGACTATGGATTCTTTACTGTAAGAGCAGTGACACTATGGATTCTTTACTGTAAGAGCAGTGACACTATGGATTCCTTACTGTAAGAGCAGTGACACTATGGATTCTTTACTGTAAGAGCAGTGACACTATGGATTCTTTACTGTAAGAGCAGTGACACTATGGATTCTTTACTGTAAGAGCAGTAAGACTATGGAATCTTTACTGTAAGAGCAGTGAGACTATGGATTCTTTACTGTAAGAGCAGTGACACTATGGATTCTTTACTGTAAGAGCAGTGACACTATGGATTCCTTTCTGTAAGAGCAGTGACACTATGGAATTTTTTACTGTAAGACCATTGAGACTATGGATTCTTTACTGTAAGAGCAGTGACACTATGGATCTTTACTGTAAGACAGTGAGACTATGGATTCTTTACTATAAGAGCAGTGACAATATGGATTCTTTACTGTAAGAGCAGTGAGACTATGGATTCTTTACTGTAAGAGCAGTGAGACTATGGATTCTTTACTGTAAGATCAGTGAGACTATGGATTCTTTACTGTAAGAGCAGTGACACTATGGATTCTTTACTATAAGAACAGTGACACTATGGATTCTTTACTTAAGAGCAGTGAACATATGGATTCTTTACTGTAAGAGCAGTGATACTATGGATTCTTTACTATAAGAGCAGTGACACTATGATTCTTTACTTTAAGAGCAGTGAGACTATGGATTCTTTACTGTAAGAGCAGTGAGCCTATGGATTCTTTACTATAAGAGCAGTGAGACTATGGATTCTTTACTGTAAGAGCAGTGCACTATGGATTTTTACTATAAGAACAGTGAGACTATGGATTCTTTACTATAAGAGCAGTGAGACTATGGATTCTTTACTATAAGAGCAGTGACACTATGGATTCTTTTACTGTAAGAGCAGTGAGACTATGGATTCTTTACTGTAAAGCAGTGACACTATGGATTATTTACTATAAGAAGCAGTGAGACTATGGATTATTTACTGTAAGAGCAGGAGACTATGGATTCTTTACTGTAAGAGCAGTGACACTATGGATTCTTTACTGTAAAGCAGTGAGACTATGGATTCTTTACTGTAAGAGCAGTGACACTATGGATTCTTTACTGTAAGAGCAGTGAACTATGGATTCTTTACTGTAAGAGCAGTGACACTATGGATTCTTTACTGTAAGAGCAGTGAACTATAATTCTTTACTGTAAGAGCAGTGACACATGGATTCTTTATGTAAGAGCATGAGACTATGGATCTTTACTTAAGAGCAGTGAACTATGGATTCTTTACTGTAAGAGCAGTGAGACTATGGATTCTTTACTGTAAGAGCAGTGAACTATGGATTCTTTACTGTAAGACAGTGAGACTATGGATTCTTTACTGTAAGAGCAGATGAGACTATAGATTCTTTACTTAAGAGCAGTGACACTATGGATTCTTTACTGTAAGAGCAGTGAGACTATGGATATTTACTTAAGAGCAGTGAACTATGGATTCTTTACTGTAAGAGCAGTGAGACTATGGATTTTTACTGTAAGAGCAGTGACACTATGGATTCTTTACTGTAAGAGCAGTGACACTATGGATCTTTACTGTAAAGCAGTGAACTATGGATTCTTACTGTAAGAGCAGTGAGACTATGGATTCTTTACTTAAGAGCAGTGAGACTATGGATTCTTACTGTAAGAGCAGTGAGACTATGGATTCTTTACTTAAGAGCAGTGAACTATGGATTCTTTACTATAAGTGCAGTGAGACTATGGATTCTTTACTGTAAGAGCAGTGAACTATGGATTCTTTACTGTAAGACAGTGAATATGGATTCTTTACTGTAAGAGCAGTGAGATATGGATTCTTACTGTAAGAGCATGACAATGGATTCTTTACTTAAAGCAGTGAAATGGATTCTTTACTGTAAGCAGTGAGACTATGATTCTTACTGTAAGAGCAGTGAAATGGATTCTTTACTGAGAGCATGAACATGGATTCTTACTTGTAGAGCAGGAGACTATGGATTCTTTACTGTAAGAGCAGTGAACTGGATTCTTTACTGTAAGAGCAGTGACACATGATTCTACTGAAAGCATGACACAGGATCTTACTGTAAGAGCAGTGACACATGATCTTACTTAAGAGCATGAACATGATTCTTACTAAAGACATGAACTATGGATTTTTACTATAAGACAGTGAGACATGATTCTACTGAAGGCATGAGACTATGGATTCTTTACTAAGGCAGTGAGACTATGGATTTTTACTGTAAGAGCAGTGAGACTATGGATTCTTTACTGTAAGAGCAGTGAACTATGGATTCTTTACTGTAAAGCAGTGAGATTATGGATTCTTTACTGTAAGAGCAGTGAACTATGATTCTTTACTGTAAGAGCAGTGAACTATGATTCTTACTGTAAGAGCAGTGACACTATGGATTCTTTACTGTAAGAGCAGTGAGACTATGATTCTTTACTGTAAGAGCAGTGACACATGGATTCTTTACTGTAAGAGCAGTGACACTATGGATTCTTTACTGTAAGAGCAGTGAACTATGGATTCTTTACTGTAAGAGCAGTGAGACTATGGATTCTTTACTGTAAGAGCAGTGAGACTATGGATTCTTTACTGTAAGAGTCAGTGACACTATGGATTCTTACTGTAAGAGCAGTGAGACACTATGGATTCTTTACTGTAAGAGCAGTGAACTATGGATTCTTTACTGTAAGAGCAGTGAGACTATGGATTCTTTACTAAGAGCAGTGACACTATGGATTCTTTACTGTAAGAGCAGTGAGACTATGGATTCTTTACTGTAAGAGCAGTGAGACTATGGATTCTTTACTGTAAGAGCAGTGACACTATGGATATCTTTACTGTAAGAGCAGTGAGACTATGATTCTTTACTGTAAGAGCAGTGAACTATGGATTCTTTACTGTAAGAGCAGTGACACTATGGATTCTTTACTGTAAGAGCAGTGAACTATGGATTCTTTACTATAAGAGCAGTGAGACTATGGATTCTTTACTATAAGAGCAGTGAGACTATGGATTCTTTACTAGTAAGAGCAGTGAGACTATGGATTCTTTACTGTAAGAGCAGTGAACTATGGATTCTTTACTGTAAGAGCAGTGAGACTATGGATTTTTACTGTAAGAGCAGTGACACTATGGATTCTTTACTGTAAGAGCAGTGAATATGGATTCTTTACTGTAAGAGCAGTGAGACTATGATTCTTTACTGTAAGAGCAGTGAGACTATGGATTCTTACTGTAAGAGCAGTGACACTATGATTCTTACTGATAAGAGCATGAACTATGATTCTTTGACAGTTAAAGCAGGACACATGGATTCTTTACTGTAAGAGCAGTGACACTATGGATTCTTTACTGTAAGAGCAGGAACTATGGATTCATTACTGAAAAGCATGAGACAACTGGATTCTTTACTGTAAACATGAACCATGACTACTTAGAGCTGACACATATATACTGAAGACAGAGACTATGGATTCTTTACTGTAAGAGCAGTGACACTATGGATTCTTTACTGTAAGAGCAGTGAGACTATGGATTCTTTACTGTAAGAGCAGTGACACTATGGATTCTTTACTGTAAGAGCAGTGAGACTATGGATTCTTTACTGTAAGAGCAGTGACACTATGGATTCTTTACTGTAAGAGCAGTGACACTATGGATTCTTTACTGTAATAGTAGTGACACTATGGATTCTTTACTATAAGAGCAGTGAGACTATGTATTCTTTACTGTAAGAGCAGTGACAATATGGATTCTTTACTGTAAGAGCAGTGAGAATATGGATTCTTGATTCATTTGTACACCTGCATACTACAGATGGGTGAACATTATAGGGAAACGGGAATTTTTTGAGTTAAGAAGATATTTGACCCTTAATACTGAGTTTTAATGTCAATGTCGTATGGCTTGTACCTTTCTAGATGACCAAAATGGGAATATTATTTGCACTCAATAGACTGGTCTCTTTCATCCTTTATTATCTGTGCTTTGGGAGGTTTTAGAAGGACGGTGGGCACACACTGCAGCCGCGCACACACACTGCAACCACACACATACACTGCAGCCGCACACATACCACAGCCACAGACACACACCACAGCCACACACACTGCAGCCGCGCACACACACTGCAACCACACACATACACTGCAGCCGCACACATACACTGCAGCCACACACATACCACAGCCACAGACACACACCACAGCCACACACACTGCAGCCGCGCACACACACTGCAGCCACACACACACACACACTGCAGCCGCACACATACACTGCAGCCACACACATACCACAGCCACAGACACACACCACAGCCACACACACTGTAGCCCACACACACACCACAGCCACACACACTGCAGTCGCACACACACCACAGCCGCACACACACCGCAGCCGCACACATACACTGCACACACACAACCGAGCCGCACACACACTGCAGCCGCACACATGGCAGCTGCACACACACCACAGCCGCACGCACACACACTGCAGCCGCACAAACACTATACCACACACACACTGCAGCCGCACACACACTTTAGCCGCACACACACTGCAGCCGCACACACCACACTGCAGTTGCACCCACCACAGCTGCACAAACACACACTGTAGCCACACACACACACTTTAGCCACACGCATACCACAGCCACACACACACACCGCAGTAGCCCACACACACTGCAGCTGTACACGCACACTGCTGCCGCACATACACTGCAGCTGTGCACACACACGCAGCTGCACACACACACCACAACCACACACACTGCTGCCGTACACACACATACTGAAGCTGCACACAGACACCGCACACACACACTGCAGCTGCACACACAAACACTGTAGCCACACACGCACACCACAGCCACACACACACACACTGAAGCTGTACACACCGAAGCCGCACAGACACACTGCAGCCCACACACACACTGCAGCTGCACACACACCGCAGACGCACAAATACACACTGCAGCCACACAGACACACACCGAAGCTGCACAAACACTGCATTTGCGCACACAACACACTGCAGCTGCACACACACCGCAGCTGCACACACACCGCAGCCGCACACATATTGCAGCTGCACACACTGCAGCCCCACATACACATACTGCTGCCATACACACACTACAGCCACATATCCCACAGCAGTACACACTGCAGCTGTACACACCCCGCAGTGGCAAACACACCGCAGTCAGACACACTGCAGCAGCAAATACACTACAGTTGTACACCCTGCAGTGGAACACCACAGATGCAATCTCCACAATCGCACACCCCGCAGAAGCACATACACTACAGTTGTACACCTGACTCGCCCAGGGCTGGAGTACTCGGACACCCGGGCGTTGCTGCTAGATCCTGTCACTGGTGGTCGATGCCTGGGACTATGGCCCTGCTGGTTGCTGAAAAGTATTGAAATAAAAATAATAAAAGTGTAATTGTTCGTGACGCCACCTGCAGTTTCTGATGATGACACCACCTGCTGTTATTGTAGCCGGTTGGTCTTGCTCCCTGCAGGTAGAGTAATGTCCCCAGGACAGTGATGCTGCTGTATTAACTAGAAGGCGGCTCTGCAGACGAGAGGCTGTCTGATCCCTCACAGCGGGAAAGAACAACACACCACACGTAGCTCAGTCTCTGTACGGGTTTACTGGTCACCAGGCAATTCAAAGACAGGTCTACAGTCACGGGTAGCTGGCCTGGGTAGTGACCAATGAATGGGGTGCTCGTCTGTGGCTCTCAAAGATGTTTCTGCTCTGTCCTTCCTAGTGTTGAAGTCTGGCCTGTGTGGAGCCCGACCTGACCTACTGCTCTCTCCTCTGTAACTGTACGCTCTGTAGGAACCTTCTCCAGATTGCCGCTACCTCTGGGGATTTTCCGCGGGTCCTAACTTCTTGATTAGCTACTGTTACAGGTGACCGGGAGCTGAACGCTCCTCGGTCTGACCGGTGTTGGCGGCTCAGAGTTAGACTTGCCTGCACCGCTCCCGGAGCCGGTACTCCGTTCTGTGGACTGTGATCCTCCCAGACCGATAGGTAGATAGTCTGATGCCGGGGGTTAGCACACACCCTCAGTCTCACCCTTCTCGTCTGGGTCACCGCTCTTTCTGGGTCTCCTCCCTGTACCTTCCCCTGAAGGGTCCTCCTCGACTGTTCACTTTGCTTCCACCCCTTTGCTACTGCTTCTCTTCTCCCGTTCTCCACTCCCACCTATATAACCTCCCACTGGGACCGGTTACTCTGGTAATGGATATAACCAATTGGCCCCCTGAGATAGGTGTGTGGTGCAGGATGAAAGCCACATACATACCTCCCCCTTCACTGGCCACAGGGATACCACACACGCTGGTCTGGGTGCAGTACCCATTCGTGGCGCACCAATCAGTGGGGCGCCACACACCCCACAGCTGTACACCCCACGGCAGCAATTCACAATATTATGGTGATAATTACAGAGTTAATTGTTCCTCTTTAAAAAAAAGGAGCAGAAGGCGTCATAAAAACAGATCATTCTTGTCCTTTCTGGAGGATCCCACCGATGCTCCGGCCGAGGGTCTCCGGCTCATCAGATACTTCTTTATGTCCTCTCTGTCGTATATTAGCGATAGTGAACCAGTAAATATGAAGTCTTTACACTTTCAGCTTCGGTTGATGCCGATGTTCTTGGACTTGTGCTATTGCCATGTTACTTCATTTGTCTTCTGACTTTTACCCAAGTCTGATGTTTTCTCTATATGATTCATAGAACCGGACGTAACCTCATTATCCAAAGGCGGAAGGAGACCGGGAGAAGAATCAGCTGAAAGCAACCATCAATTTATTAATACATTGAAATATAATACTGCCACTATACAAGAATATAACTACTATAATACAGCTCCTATATACAAGAATATAACTACTATAATACTGCCCCTATATACAAGAATATAACTACTATAATACTGCCCCTATATACAAGAATATAACTACTATAATACTGCCCCTATATACAAGAATATAACTACTATAATACTGCTCCTATGTACAAGAATATAACTACTATAATACTGCCCCTATATACAAGAATATAACTACTATAATACTGCTCCTATATACAAGAATATAACTACTATAATACTGCTCCTATATACAAGAATATAACTACTATAATACTGCTCCTATATACAAGAATATAACTACTATAATACTGCTCCTATATACAAGAATATAATTACTATAATACTGCTCCTATATACAAGAATATAACTACTATAATACTGCTCCTATATACAAGAATATAACTACTATAATACTGCCCCTATGTACAAGAATATAACTACTATAATACTGCTCCTATATACAAGAATATAACTACTATAATACTGCCCCTATGTACAAGAATATAACTACTATAATACTGCTCCTATATACAAGAATATAACTACTATAATACTGCTCCCTATATACAAGAATATAACTACTATAATACTGCCCCTATATACAAGAATATAACTACTATAATACTGCTCCCTATATACAAGAATATAACTACTATAATACTGCTCCTATATACAAGAATATAAGTACTATAATACTGCCCCTATGTACAAGAATATAACTACTATAATACTGCCCCCTATATACAAGAATATAACTACTATAATACTGCTCCTGTATACAAGAATATAACTACTATAATACTGCTCCTATATACAAGAATATAACTACTATAATACTGCCCCTATGTACAAGAATATAACTACTATAATACTGCTCCTATGTACAAGAATATAACTACTATAATACTGCTCCTATATACAAGAATATAACTACTATAATACTACCCCTATATACAAGAATATAACTACTATAATACTGCTCCTATGTACAAGAATATAACTACTATAATACTGCTCCTATATACAAGAATATAACTACTATAATACTGCCCCTATATACAAGAATATAACTACTATATATACTGCTCCTGTATACAAGAATATAACTACTATAATACTGCTCCTATATGCAAGAATATAACTACTATAATACTGCCCCCTATATACAAGAATATAACTACTATAATACTGCTCCTATGTACAAGAATATAACTACTATAATACTGCCCCTATGTACAAGAATGTAACTACTATAATACTGCTCCTATATACAAGAATATAACTACTATAATACTGCTCCAATGTACAAGAATATAACTACTATAATACTGCCCCTATGTACAGGAATGTAACTACTATAATACTGCCCCTATATACAAGAATATAACTACTATAATACTGCCCTATATACAAGAATATAACTACTATAATACTCCTATATACAAGAATATAACTACTATAATACTGCCCTATATACAAGAATATAACTACTATAATACTGCTCCTATGTAAAGAATATATCTACTATAATACTGCCCTATATACAAGAATATAACTACTATAATACTGCTCCTATGTACAAGAATATAACTACTATAATACTGCTCCTATATACAAGAATATAACTACTATAATACTGCTCCTATATACAAGAATATAACTACTATAATACTGCTCCTATGTACAAGAATATAACTACTATAATACTGCTCCAATGTACAAGAATATAACTACTATAATACTGCTCCTATATACAAGAATATAACTACTATAATACTGCTCCTATGTACAGGAATGTAACTACTATAATACTGCCTCTATGTACAAGAATATAACTACTATAATACTCGTATATAAAAGAATATAACTACTATAATACTGCCCCTATATACAAGAATATAACTACTATAATACTGCTCCTATATACAAGAATATAACTACTATAATACTGCCCCTATATACAAGAATATAACTACTATAATACTGCTCCTATTACAAGAATATAACTACTATAATACTGCCCCTATATACAAGAATATAACTACTATAATACTGCTCCTATTACAAGAATATAACTACTATAATACTGCTCTATATACAAGAATATAACTACTATAATACTGCTCCTATATACAAGAATATAACTACTATAATACTGCTCCTATATACAGAATATAACTACTATAATACTGCTCCTATATACAAGAATATAACTACTATAATACTGCTCCTATGTACAAGAATATAACTACTATAATACTGCCCTATATACAAGAATATAACTACTATAATACTGCTCCTATTACAAGAATATAACTACTATAATACTGCCCTATATACAAGAATATAACTACTATAATACTGCCTCCTATATACAAGAATATAACTACTATAATACTGCCCTATATACAAGAATATAACTACTATAATACTGCCCCTATATACAAGAATATAACTACTATATATACTGCCCCTATATACAAGAATATAACTACTATAATACTGCCCTATATACAAGAATATAACTACTATAATACTGCCCCTATATACAAGAATATAACTACTATAATACTGCCCTATATACAAGAATATAACTACTATAATACTGCCCCTATTACAAGAATATAACTACTATAATACTGCCCCTATATACAAGAATATAACTACTATAATACTGCCCCTATGTACAAGAATATAACTACTATAATACTGCTCCTATATACAAGAATATAACTACTATAATACTGCCCTATATACAAGAATATAACTACTATAATACTGCTCCTATATACAAGAATATAACTACTATAATACTGCCCTATATACAAGAATATAACTACTATAATACTGCTCCTATGTACAAGAATATAACTACTATAATACTGCTCCTATATACAAGAATATAACTACTATAATACTGCTCCTATATACAAGAATATAACTACTATAATACTGCTCCTATATACAAGAATATAACTACTATAATACTGCTCCTATATACAAGAATATAACTACTATAATACTGCCCTAATACAAGAATATAACTACTATAATACTGCCCCTATATACAAGAATATAACTACTATAATACTGCTCCTATATACAAGAATATAACTACTATAATACTGCCCTATATACAAGAATATAACTACTATAATACTGCCCCTATATACAAGAATATAACTACTATAATACTGCTCCTATATACAAGAATATAACTACTATAATACTGCTCCTATATACAAGAATATAACTACTATAATACTGCTCCTATATACAAGAATATAACTACTATAATACTGCCCCTATATACAAGAATATAACTACTATAATACTGCTCCTATATACAAGAATATAACTACTATAATACTGCTCCTATATACAAGAATATAACTACTATAATACTGCCCATTGACCTTGTCTCTTACTTTTCTCTGACTTCTCTTTGTGATTTCCCGTCCTCTTTATACTCTCCGTCCTTTGAGGGACATCTACTATCCTCCGTCGTCTCTGTAGCACGGACTCCAGCTCGCTCTCTTTGGCTTTCCGGCTTCCTCGCCGTCGGGTCGTTTTTTTTGCTGGTTTCCTCGCTGTGTCCTGAAGGAGAAACATAAGCCATTACATTCTTAAAGGGATTGTTCATTTTGTCAGAGCTGCACTATGCTTCATATAAGGTTTTTTTTAATATCAATTTTATACGTCAGTTACATTTAGAGAGTTTTACAGGATTCTACTATTTACTTTTAAATGAGGGGGTACTCCCAATAAGGAATGTTTGTAGCTTTGCACAGGACATTAGGGATTCCCAGCAACCTCCAGAGTGGGGTCCTACTCCCCAGAACCTCAGAGTCCCCCAACAAACTCTAGAGTGGTGTCCTTCCCTCCAGGACCTCCGAGACCCCCAGCAACCCCCAGAGTGGGGTCCTCTTCAGGACCTCAGGGAACCCCAGCAACCTTCAAAGTGGGGTCCTACTCCCCAGAACCTCAGGGACCTCAGCAACCTCTACAGTGGTGTCCTTCTCTCCAGGACCTCCGAGACCCCCAGCAACCTCCAGAGCGGGATCCTATTCCCCAGGACCTCCAAGACCCCCAGCAACCTCCAAAGCAAGGTCCCACTCCCCAGGACCTCCGGGGACCCACACAAACCCCCAAAGTGGGGTCCTCTTCAGGACCCAGGGACCCCCAGCAACCTCCAAAATGTGGTCCTACTCCCCAGAACCTCAGGGACCTCAGCAACCTCTACAGTGGTGTCCTTCTCTCCAGGACCTCCGAGACCCCCAACAACCTTCCAGAGCGGGATCCTACTCCCCAGGAACTCCGAGACCCCCAGCAACCTCCCAAGCAAGGTCCTACTCCCCAGGACCTCCGGGGCCCCCAGCAACTTTCAGAGTGGTGTCCTACTCCCCAGGACTCCCAGGAACCTCCAGAGTGGTTTCCTACTCCCCAGGACCTCCGGGACCCCTAACAACCTCCAGAGCGGGGTCTTACTCCGCCTCCACCCCTCTATTCATCAATGTGATTGCACAGGTCCATAGACAATCAGTGGGGGGAGCGGTGAATGGGTACCCCCTATTCAAAAAATTGGGCATTGTACACTTCCCCATTGGAGTTGGCGGATGTTGGCCATGTTTGATGGTGTCCCTCTGTCCCGAAGCAGCCGATCATTCAATCCCTTCCGCTTCTTAAGGCCCGTCACACGCTACAGTATTGTTAACGATATCGTTGAAACGTCACGGGTTTTCAGTCGTATAAACGACGTCGTTGCGTGTGACACGTCAATTCAACCAACGATATGTCGGCTGATTGTTCATCTGAGGTTTTTGAACCGGACCTAAAACCAGATGATGATCGTCCGTCCAA
Source organism: Allobates femoralis (assembly GCA_033576535.1). Taxonomy (NCBI): domain Eukaryota; kingdom Metazoa; phylum Chordata; class Amphibia; order Anura; family Aromobatidae; genus Allobates; species Allobates femoralis. The sequence goes on from JARQOC010000003.1 coordinate 19,100,905, forward strand.
CCTGCAGCATGGGTGTGTGTGACACCTCCATAACGATGTCGCCTATTCAGAAGTGAAGGACGTAGGCGATCAAATGACCGCAAGTATCATTGGCTTGTCGCAGAATCGTTGCTGGGTCGTTAAAGATATCTGTACGTGTGACTCCTCACTAGCGACTATTGAACAACGTTCAAGTGATCTAGGTCAAGTCGGATCGTTGGTCGGATCGTTTGACCATTGAAGCGTGTAACCCGGACTTTACTCACCATCAGGATTCCCTGGAGCTGATTGATGACGCTCTTACGCTTTAAGGTGGCGGCAGCCTGATCCTGCAGGAATGAAAGGTATAGAAAAATTGTATTTGATATTATAAAAAAAGATCTAAAATCAAATACCTTAGAGACAAGCCCAAAGATTTGTTATCATTTTGAGTACTAACCCCCCAACAATCTCCAGTACAAAGTGTCAAAATTTGGAAAGTCAACGTAAAGAAATTCCAAAAATTTTGGTAATTTTTTTTTCTTTTTCTCTTCCCTAATTGACACTTTTTTTGTTTACATTTTACTATATGTGGTGAGTGGGCACTACAATGCTCGAGTGCTGGGAACTCGAATCGAGCAGGTCAGCTGGTCGGACGGGTGCGACTCTACCACCGGGTGTAACGGTTGTCATCGGGAAACTCGAGTATTTTCCAGAAGTTTTCCGCAGTGATGAACGGGCACTTCAATGCTCGAGTGCTCTGTACTCGAAACAAGCAGGTGAGATACCCAGATGGGGTCGATCCATGTACCAAGTATAATGGAAGCCAACGGGAAACTCAAGCATTTTTCAGTTTGGTCGGTATGATGAGTACCAATCCGGAAAGTCAATGTAAAGAAATGTTGTTTGTTCCATTCCAAAATTTTGGTAAAATTTTTCCTTTTATTCTTTCCGTTAATTGACAGAGTGTTTTCACTTTTCTATGAGTGACAAGAATCAAGAATATTTCTTAATACAGAACTTGTTATGAGCGAGCACTATAATGCACGGGGATCGGTACTCAAATTGAGCAGGTCGGACTATACACAGTATAATGGAAGTCAATGGGAAACTCAAGCATGTTTCAGTCCGGAAGAGTTTCTCATTGACTTCCGTTATACTCAGTATATGAGTCGTGCCCAACCAAGGGTCTGACATGCTTGATTTGAACATCAAGCACGCCTGCATTGTAGTGCCCACTCATCACTGAACAGACTCAATACAGCTCCATTTTCTCTGGATTAAAAAAATCCATATTCAAAGACCAAGGGCCCGATTCATAATTTTTTGCTATAAAAAAGTAGAAAAAAAAAACATTTTTGTATTTTTAAGAATTTGACAAAAAAAAGTAAAAGTGACCAAACAAAGTGATTATTAGTGATGAGATTTCTGGAGAGAAGAGTAAATGCCGCAGATGAACCTTTCTGTTATGCCGGGCCGGCCGCAGGATCACCCCGCTCTTAATTCTTTCCATCATTTCTCTCACTGCTTCCGCTCGGACATCGAGGTCACCTGCCGATACAACAACCTCATATTAGCTGGATGGAGAACATCACGCCAAATAGTGCACAGAATAAATCACCCCAGCGAGAGACACAAACCTTCTAAGATGAAAAATGCATAAAGTATATGGAGAAGGGTATTGGGACATACAACCCCTTCGGGATCTTCATGGCTGAGCAGCTGCCAGCAGCTGTACATCACCAAGCAGAATGCTGAGCAGCTGCCAGCAGCTGTACATCGCCAAGCAGAATGCTGAGCAGCTGCCAGCAGCTGTACATAGCCAAGCAGAATGCTGAGCGGCTGCCAGCAGCTGTACATCACCAAGCAGAATGCTGAGCGGCTGCCAGCAGCTGTACATCACCAAGCACAATGCTGAGCAGCTGCCAGCAGCTGTACATCACCAAGCACAATGCTGAGCGGCTGCCAGCAGCTATACATCACCAAGCACAATGCTGAGCAGCTGCCAGCAGCTGTACATCGCCAAGCAGAATGCTGAGCAGCTGCCAGCAGCTGTACATAGCCAAGCAGAATGCTGAGCGGCTGCCAGCAGCTGTACATCACCAAGCAGAATGCTGAGCGGCTGCCAGCAGCTGTACATCACCAAGCACAATGCTGAGCAGCTGCCAGCAGCTGTACATCACCAAGCACAATGCTGAGCGGCTGCCAGCAGCTATACATCACCAAGCACAATGCTGAGCAGCTGCCAGCAGCTGTACATCACCAAGCACAATGCTGAGCGGCTGCCAGCAGCTATACATCACCAAGCACAATGCTGAGCAGCTGCCAGCAGCTGTACATCACCAAGCAGAATGCTGAGCAGCTGCCAGCAGCTGTACATCACCAAGCACAATGCTGAGCGGCTGCCAGCAGCTGTACATCACCAAGCAGAATGCTGAGCAGCTACCAGCAGCTGTACATCACCAAGCACAATGCTGAGCGGCTGCCAGCAGCTGTACATCACCAAGCACAATGCTGAGCAGCTGCCAGCAGCTGTACATCACCAAACACAATGCCAAGCAGCTGCAGGCATACATTACCAAGCACAATGCCAAGCATCGGATGGAGCTGTGTAAAGTCACCACCACTAGACTCTGGAGATATGTTTTGTCCAGTGACGGATCACAGTGCTCTACAAATGAGTCTGGGTTTGGTGAATGGTCATTGTTCCCCCCCCGACTGTATCGTGACCCCGTACAGATAGTGGACAGGATAATGGTTCGGACTGTTATCATGGGTCGGCATTGGGCAAAGGATCTAAATCTTCAGCACAAGGGGTCAGCCTTGGGCCCTCATTTCCGTTGAAGGGAAATTAATCTTCAACACAAGTCATTGTGGAGAATTGTAGCTTCCAGCTTTGTGGAAATAGTTTGGTAAGACCCTTCTCTGTTCCGATGACTGTACCCAATGCACAAGGGTCATACAGACATGGAGGGGGAGTTTGGTGGAAGAACAGAACCGACAACACCTATAATGGAGCCCAGCCTCTCCCCAGTATCAGGGTCAAATGCTCCACTGGGTGAAGGAGCAATAATTCCCATAGACGCCTGGAAAATCTTGTTGAATCCTACTAAGAAGACGGTGAACCATCATATCTCCAGAGGGGTTGACTCCATATTAATGTGTAAGTATGTAGATGGAGGACAAAAAAAGTGGATGTGGAGGGGGCTCCTACTTTTATCCACATGAGTGTACCTCCTGACATCAAGCACGCACACACTGACTTGTACCACATTGACCAGAGCGGCGCTGGACATCTTATCACCCCATCAACCAAGCTTCACATATGAAGACCATAACATTCTCCCAGTCAATCATTGCTTACCGGTCGTCGGTGACCGCTCTCCTTCACTTCGCTGTCCTCGCCTCTGTTTCAATAATGCCAAGGGGCTGTAGAAGAGAAGATCCACCATTAACAATAAGTCGCCATGAGGCTTGGAGGACGCTTGTCCTATTCTACAGGACTATTATCTATATATCTGAGAAACAAATCGATGTCGGAGACATTCAGAGGGATGGAGCAGATGGGGCATTTTGGACTCTTTTTGCCCATGGATCTGGTGGCGTCCATCTCTTTGGACTGAGGCACAATGGTAACTCTCCATGATACTGAATGTCTCCATCAAGGCAGCCTTGACACCACTGACTTATAGCCTAAAATGTGAAAGAAACACTAAAGATTCCCAAAAAAAATATGATAAACCAAACGTGAAGCCATTATGGGGCTCCACATCTCTAAGGACCCAACATGGTGGAGACTTACTCTTCGGGGCTCTTGATAAGAGGGCAGGGAGGTGGCGGCGGTGGCGGTGGTGGAGGAGGTAACGAGACAGGTGGTGCCACCGCAGAGTCTGCCATCCAGTGAGATGGACGATAGCTCCTTTCTCTGAAGTTCTTCTTCCAGGGATTTAACTACAAGGAAACACATAACTCACTAAGAACCTGCAGTCCATCCCAAGACCTGGTCACTCCATGAAGTCCATGGAGATATGCTGTGGTTAGTCTTCCTCAAGAGGAAGCTGGATTATGGACAGTTGGGTCCAGTGGCGGACCTTGAGCCTGGAGGGCCCTGGTGCAGCAGCTGCCGGCTGAGGAGAGGGGGGGGGGAGATGCTAGCGGATGTCAGCGAGGAGCGTGGGGGGGGGGGTGCTGTACGTGATGCAGCTCCTACCTGCGCCGAGCCGCGCATTACAGTACAGTCCTGGCAGCCAGGGCGGCAGAGGAGAGGAGGGGCGGGATCAGTCCAAGGGAAGCTTCCCTCACTTAACCTCCTCTCCTCTGATACAGGGTCATGGGGCTCAGGCTGGGGGCCCCCCTGCAGGCTTGAGGGGCCCCCTAGCCGGTCGGGGCCCTGGTGCAGCTGAACCAGCTGCACCATGGTAGGGCCGCCCCTGGTTGGGTCTACAGAGGTTCAGCTATCTGGAGGTCACAATAGAAGAGCACTACTCGTCTCCATACCTCTTTCTTCTAGGAGGGCACACTTCTCCTTCATCACCTTCAGCTCTTCTTCTAGTTGACTTTTTTCCATCTTTACGACATCAAGTTTTCCTTGACGTTGAGAAGTTCCTCTGACGTTGGTCTTTCTGATAACTCCAACTCTAAGTTTGCTGCCTGTAGAAAGTAAGGAAGGTTAGAAGGAGATTGAACTTTTACGTGACTCGGCCAGGTGACCGTACACGTGTGATTGTTGGATCTGCCTGTGTTCGGTTGGGCGTCATTCATTCATGAAGTCATCCATATTGGAATGTTTTAAGGTACCGTCACACGCCGCCATATCGGTGGCGAGATGGCTGGCAATTCCTGATTTTGGCGATGTGGAATCACATCGCATCTGCGTAGTAGCTGGGCAATTCTACGGTGAGAAATCGCCGGTGGAGCGTCGCCTGATCGCCCTGCACTGCAGTGAACTCAGGCGATATCCACCAGGCGATCTCAGCGCTTCGTGGCGTGTGACAGGGCGATAGCGATGTAGAAAGCTCAGACATTCTGGAATCAATCCCGTAGGCGTGCCTGAGCGTGCTGTTTTCTGCGCCCCGTCTGCAGCGATTGGTGCCTTCTCCTGCGTTCTCATTGGGTGCCCGTGGCAAAGGCGCCATATTTGATGATCTGTGCATTCTTCAGCAGACTCACTTCTTCTGCCTCCCAAGGGTCTGGAAAGGCATTCAAAGTATGAGCATCATGAAGTAGAGAGATAGTAGAAAGGGCACATGGTCATGTAGTGGGCAGACCTCCTGACAAGGCTGACCAATGGTAATGCAGTTGTGTAGGACAATCGGAGTGGTAGGGGCCGGTGTAACACACTCTGGCACGCCTATCTCCTCGCCGCGGCCAAACTCGACAACCCACATCGCTGATGTGGTGGTGGCGTCTGACGTGCCGATGTGAGAAGGGAAGATCGCTTCCGGTCTGGGTCAGGATCACCGGTGATTGCACGCGACATCGCTACATGTGACTGCTCCACAGCGGTCTGAAAAAAGTACCCAGGAATGTGCGTGCTCACGTCAAATCGCCAGCGATATGGAAGCCATATGGCAGCGTGTGACGGTACCTTTAGTTTGTCAACACTTAGATTTACAGTTGGCAGTAGACATGATAGACTTCAGGTACTGTTACACGGCATGACATCGTGCACAACATCGCTCAAAAGTGACAATGATGTTGAAACAACGTCGTTAGTGCGTCGTTGCGTGTAACCGAACGATGCAACTACGATAATTAGTCAAGTTGGATTTGACAGGTTTATGAACATGTCCAAAAACCTGACGATGTCGTTCAAGAGATCTGCTAGCATCGTTCTGTGTGACACCGCGATAATGGTGTCATGGACGACTTCACCCATTCACAGCAATGAGCAGGTATGGTTCGCGGGGTTGGCGAACGATACCTGCTCACAACATCGTTGGTGAGTTGTCCACGATATCTAGATGTGTGACACCAGCGATATTGAAATGATGTCAAAAACGACCGCGCGCCCACGAGAATGTTGCGGACATCATTCCAACGTCGTGCCGCGTAACGGTATCTTTAGCTTGACCAGATCAAAATGCCTGGAGGATATTCTGGCATGGCGGAGCCGGGCGTCCTTCAGTTATTGTGTCCTCAGGATCAACCAATCACCTTTGTCCTCAGTTCTTGCTTGGTGTCCTCCAGAGTTGTGGTCAAGGAGCGGACGTCATCCAGAGCTTTCATCAACATCTCATTGGGTTGCACATTCTGCAGAAGGATCACACTCTGCCGGGAGATCGCCTTCTTTTCTTTTAGAACCTGAGAAAGAAAGTATTTATGATGGATGAAAGATGTCGCAAAATCATGCAGATAGGGGCAGTATTATAGTAGTTATATTCTTGTATATAGGAGCAGTATTATAGTAGTTATATTCTTGTACATAGGAGCAATATTATAGTAGTTATATTCTTGTATATAGGAGCAGTATTATAGTAGTTATATTCTTGTATATAGGGGCAGTATTATAGTAGTTATATTCTTGTATATAGGAGCAGTATTATAGTAGTTATATTCTTGTATATAGGAGCAGTATTATAGTAGTTATATTCTTGTACATAGGAGCAGTATTATAGTAGTTATATTCTTGTATATAGGAGCAGTATTATAGTAGTTATATTCTTGTATATAGGAGCAGTATTATAGTAGTTATATTCTTGTATATAGGAGCAGTATTATAGTAGTTATATTCTTGTATATAGGGCAGTATTATAGTAGTTATATTCCTGTATATAGGGGGCAGTATTATAGTAGTTATATTCTTGTACATAGGAGCAGTATTATAGTAGTTATATTCCTGTATATAGGGGCAGTATTATAGTAGTTATATTCTTGTATATAGGAGCAGTATTATAGTAGTTATATTCTTGTATATAGGAGCAGTATTATAGTAGTTATATTCTTGTATATAGGGGCAGTATTATAGTAGTTATATTCTTGTATATAGGAGCAGTATTATAGTAGTTATATTCTTGTATATAGGAGCAGTATTATAGTAGTTATATTCTTGTACATAGGGGCAGTAATTATAGTAGTTATATTCTTGTATATAGGAGCAGTATTATAGTAGTTATATTTTTGTATATAGGAGCAGTATTATAGTAGTTATATTCTTGTATATAGGGGCAGTATTATAGTAGTTATATTCTTGTATATAGGAGCAGTATTATAGTAGTTATATTCTTGTATATAGGGGCAGTATTATAGTAGTTATATTCTTGTATATAGGAGCAGTATTATAGTAGTTATATTCTTGTATATAGGAGCAGTATAAGGGTAAGTTCACACTTACCGGCGGGTTGGTCGTCGGCGGCTGGGCGGGACCCGCCAGGAAGCTCCGGCGCCGTGCACCGGCTTCCTGGCGGATATGTGCGGGCGGTATCGGCGGCTGCCCAGCGGGTTCTCGGCGGAGATTCTGCAGCGGCTGGAAGCAGCACATGATTCTGCTTGCAGCCGCTGCAGAACTGGCGGTTTTTAGAACATGGTCATTCTTTGCTAACCCGCTGGGAAACCTGCGGGTTAGCAACGGATGACGCTGGGTAACCGCCGGTATGTGCACAGCCTTGGGCGGGTTACATTAGTTTCAATGTTAATCCAAACGTCGGTTTGGATTAACATAAATTTAAATAAAACTAATGTATGCAAAACGGCGGTTTACACAGGTAAACCGCCGAAAACCGCCCAGTGTGCACATACCCTTATAGTAGTTATATTCTTGTATATAGGAGCAGTATTATAGTAGTTATATTCTTGTATATAGGAGCAGTATTATAGTAGTTATATTCTTGTATATAGGAGCAGTATTATAGTAGTTATATTCTTATACATAGGAGCAGTATTATAGTAGTTATATTCTTGTATATAGGGGCAGTATTATAGTAGTTATATTCTTATACATAGGAGCAGTATTATAGTAGTTATATTCTTGTACATAGGAGCAGTATTATAGTAGTTATATTCTTGTACATAGGGACAGTATTATAGTAGTTATATTCTTGTATATAGGAGCAGTATTATAGTAGTTATATTCTTGTACATAGGGGAAGTATTATAGTAATTATATTCTTGTATATAGGGCAGTATTATAGTAGTAGTTATATTCTTGTATATAGGGGCAGTATTATAGTAGTTATATTCTTGTACATAGGGGCAGTATTATAGTAGTTATATTCTTGTATATAGGAGCAGTATTATAGTAGTTATATTCTTGTATATAGGAGCAGTATTATAGTAGTTATATTCTTGTACATAGGAGCAGTATTATAGTAGTTATATTCTTGTATATAGGGGCAGTATTATAGTAGTTATATTCTTGTACATAGGAGCTGTATTATAGTAGTTATATTCTTGTATATAGGAGCAGTATTATAGTAGTTATATTCCTGTACATAGGAGCAGTATTATAGTAGTTATATTCTTGTATATAGGGGCAGTATTATAGTAGTTATATTCTTGTATATAGGGCAGTATTATAGTAGTTATATTCTTGTATATAGGGGCAGTATTATAGTAGTTATATTCTTGTATATAGGGGCAGTATTATAGTAGTTATATTCTTGTATATAGGAGCAGTATTATAGTAGTTATATACTTGTACATAGGGGCAGTATTATAGTAGTTATATTCCTGTACATAGGCGCAGTATTATAGTAGTTATATTCTTGTATATAGGAGCGTATTCTAGTAGTTATATTCTTGTAGAGGCCACAATCCAAGAGGCTGGAGGAAGAGTGGAGAGTCCACAATACAAGCTGCCTGAAGTCAAGTGTAAAGTTTCTACAATCAGTGATGGTTTGGGCCATGTCATCTGCTGGTGTAGGTCCAGTGTGTTTTATCAAGACTAAAAATCAGCGCTGCTGTCTACCAGGACATTTTACAGCACTTCATGTCATTTTCCAGCAGGACTTGGCACCTGTCCACTATGCCACAAGTACCAATACCTGTACCAGTACTAACCACAGTATCACTGTGCTTGATTGGCAGCAAACTCACCTGACCTAAACCCATAGACAATCTATGCAAAGACACTATGACCCAACATGCAGATGTGTTGAAGAGCTGTTATCAAGCACCCTGCCCATAACTCATGAGTCACAGGCTGATCACCTCCATGCCACGCAGCATTGATTCCACAGGCTGATCACCTCCATGCCACACTGCATTGATGTCACAGACTGATCTCCTCCATGCCACGCAGCATTGATTCCACAGGCTGATCACCTCCATGCCACACTGCATTGATGCCACAGACTGATCTCCTCCATGCCACACTGCATTGATGCCACAGACTGATCTCCTCCATGCCACACTGCATTGATGCCACAGGCTGATCACCATCCATGCGAACACCAACCTGCATTGATGCCACAGACTGATCTCCTCCATGCCACACTGCATTGATGCCACAGACTGATCTCCTCCATGCCACACTGCATTGATGCCACAGACTGATTCCTCCATGCCACACTGCATTGATGCCACAGTGATCTCCTCCATGCCACACTGCATTGATGCCACAGACTGATCTCCTCCATGCCACACTGCATTGATGCCACAGCTGATCTCCTCCATGCCACACTGCATTGATGCACAGGCTGATCACCTCCATGCCACACGCATTGATGCATCAGCAGACCTGCCACGTATGACTGCATTTATGTACAGACTTTCATTAGGACGATTGAAATTACAAATCTATTTCAGTTGGTTTATATAATATTCTAATTTTCTGAGATAAAGACCTTTGGGTTTTCATTGTGGTAAGCATGATCATCACATTAACGATAAACACATGGCATAGATCCCTCTGTGTGTAATGACTCTATATAATATATGTGTGTCACTTTATGTATTGAATTTCTGATATAAAGTCACTTTCTGATGATTGCCTCATTCATGGAGATGCTCCTGTAAATGGTCCATACTTATGGCAGTGGGGTAGACTCTAATTACAGAAGGCTGCAGACATGTACAGGATCTTATCACTTGATTCCCTCTTCTATATGAGTGTTCACCATGTTTAGCCCTGGAGGTTTAGGGAAGGATTAAGGCACAGCACATTGTTATTATGTATATTACCCCTTAGCTACACCCATTCATTTATTCATTTTTCCTCTCTTTGGGTGATAGATTGTTTCTTATTTGGAAGGTAGTGCATCTCCATGAATGAGAAGATGATCAAAAAGTGACTTTATTCCAGTAATTCAATACATAAAGTGACCACATCTATTATATAGAGTCATTACACACAGAGGGTCTATGTCATGTGTTTATTTCTGTTAATGTTGATGATTATGGAAACCCAAAGGTGATTATTATTATTAAAGTAGGGAGGATGAAGGGTTAAAGACTGAGCTGCCGTATTCCACCAGACATCAAAGGCTGGATATAATATTGATTTGTTAGTCAACACGTTTCAGGGCTCCCACATACATGGTAATTGACATTGACCTTTGCATCATTTTGCACTTTCTATGATTCATTTCTGTGTTTGGTTTTTTATCTTTTTTGTTGGTTTAACTTGTTTTAAATATTGATATTACAAGCCATATTCTATAATTCTGGGCCATTCTATTCTATTCATGTCTTAGTTGCTTTCCTTACCTCCATCTTGTCCTCACTTTCATGTCCCCCAAGTCCACAAGATACCATTACGACAATAATCCAATTAGTTGAAGTGGTTACTTGGTTCCTCGGTTGTCCTTGTCCTCTGTCGTCCTCGGCCTCCACTCGTGACGTCTCTTGTGATTTTCCTCTTCTTTGGTTCCTCACCTTCCCTCCTTTCTCAGTAACCCGTTTTTCCTCTTTCTTCCTGCTCCTTACCATCTATCCCTCCTCCTCCAAAACCCCCCAGGAATCCCACCTTTCCTGTTCTTTAATCTTATTCTTTGGGTTTTCTGACCCAAACACTGGACATGTAAATGGCGACCTGCCGACCACATTCCCGGGTCAGATCCCTCAGAGATTTCTTCTTCCTCTTAAATTGAGACAGACCTTTTCACAATTTATCAAAGGAGAAGAAATCAAGGAGACTCGCTGATTTTTCTTATATCTTTCATCCTTTTTTAGTGCCCGACTGCGCCCATCACTGTAATCATCCTTTATTAGTTCCCGACCCTCCATGGCTCCTCCTTACCCCTGAGGAACCCTAGTCCTGAGATTTGGGGCGTCTGAAGGACACAATGAAGACTTGTCTCCGTACCTTGCTGGCGTAAGATTCCGCCTCTTCTCTTAAGCTTTGCTCCTAAATCCAGCTTCTCCAGAGCGTCGGCGTATTCCCGGGTGACCGCGAGAGACACTGGACACAAGACAAAAAGGAACGATTTAGGACCCCGACTTACCTATAAAACCAAGATTCTTAGCATAAGAAGGAAACAAAAACTGCCCCACACCTTCCAATCCCTTCACCATCTTGCAATTTTTCCTCTTTCTTCCAAGAGCCATAACTTTTATTAGTTTTCCGTCCCTGTATCCCCACAAGAGCTTGCTTCTTTTGTGTGAAAAGTTCTACTTTTGAATGACACTATTCGTTTGACCATTTATTGTACTGGAAAATGGGGAAAAAAATTGCAAGTGCGATTTTATCAATTGATTATTTTATTTTATAGCTTGATAGACCGGACTTTTGTGAATGCAGCAATACCAAATATGTGTATTTGTTTTATGGGTCAAAAGGGGGGGTGATTGGCACTTTTGTATTTTCTTTATTTTTTTCCTATTTTTTTATTTTATTTTTTACTGTATTTAATAATCTCCTTAAGGAGTTGAAGATGCCATAGTCCTATCAATCTAGAGGCCTCTGTGTGCTCCAATAGTGGCAAGACACTGAAAATAGCAAACATTATACTGTATATAGACAATACACACATAGTGGTCAATTTGTGTGCACCCATCAGCCACAACAAGGCGGCTTTCCTTTGATGGGATCCTAAGCTTTTTTTTTTTATCAGTCTTAGCTTTCCAGGGCAAAAAGCCTAGACATGTAAGGGGCAGTATATATTCGATTGGAGATGTTCTCAAGCTTTATAGGTATAGTCCATAGAGCTGTAATCCATTGCATATTACATATATCAGTGTTAGCATATATTTAGCACACATTGTCCCTGTACTCTTTGATAACTATATACTGATAGAGAGATAGAGGTCTGATAAAAAAAAAAAATAAAGGTTGCACTGGCATGTTCCCATGGTAGGAAAATTATTTGAGGAACAGGTAAGACATGGTGGGTGCACCAAACCTTTTGGAGCTAATGTTTTAACACTTTGGTGAAGATTTTTTTTCCATATTTCCTAATTTAGGTCAAGCTTCTTCCATTGTCGATTCCCTCAACAGTTTTTGCACCTCTGTTGTGAACTCCACACTGAGTTTCTGTCTCTTGAGGGAGGCATTGTCGCTGTGTCTGGGAGGCATCGGTAGTTCATCTTCCTCGGGAGTGCAGTATTTCCCTCAGGTTCTCCAGTTATGTTGGCAAGCATGCCCCCTCATACCCCCACCCGCAGCACAGAGGTGCCCAACTCTCTCAGGAAATTTCTTATCCTGTAGGCATGCCCAGATGGAGTGACAACTCGAATCGCAATGTCTATCACCTCCTAAATATAGAAATTAATGCAAACCATCCAAAGTTTCCACTCACAAAGAGTTACTGTTCACCAAATGACTACCTCCCAAGTTTACGCTATCAAAGGGTACCTTTACACGCCGCACAACAGGCTGGATACAACCGCTACTTCACGTGCACGAGCACGCACAAACGGTTACAAACGGTAAACGCACCACCTTTACACGCCGCACAAGGTGCGCTACGCTACGTACATCTACAGCTAGATACATCGCCAGGTGCCCAAGTCATTCTGTAGCTCAGCTTACCTCATTTACACACCGCTACAACCAGCTAATATGGGCGGACCTGGTGCAGCAGGGACACACATAGGCGTGCCACCAATTGTGGATTACGAGACGTCCGTACGCTGATAGGAAAAAAGCAATAAATACCATGATTGGCCAGGCATCCAGGAGGCTGATTAATACTTGACGCTCGAGCAATTGTGTAGTGTGACTGGTCAGCTCCTTAAATATGCCGCCCTGTGCGGCGACAACCAATCGTAACGCAGGAGCTTCCTCCAATGATCGCTGAAGGGGGCGCGGAAACCCGGACCCTGTGTCACGCCCCAGCTACATAGCATGGTGTAGAAACAACCCTTCTGTTCCTTCTTTACACGCCGATACAGCTCGCTACAATCGGCTTTGTTGACCATCTGTTTATGGTGCAGTGCAACGGATACAGATGTATCTGTAGCTGGCTGTGTCGTCCCGTCTTCAGACGCCGCTATACCGGGCGATATTGGCGCGACAAGCTACATTTGTAGCCTGTAGCGGGTTGTATCCATCCTGTTGTAGCGGCGTGTAAAGGCGGTATCGGGTACCGTTTGCAACCGTTGGTTACGTGCTCGTGCACGTTGAGACACCCGGTTGTTTCTAACCTTCTGTAGCGGCGTGTAAAGGTACCATCAGAGTTACCATCCAGCCCAACAAATTACTGCCCATCCCAAAGAGTTACCGTCCATCCCAAAGAGTTACCGTCCATCCCAAAGAGTTACCGTCCATCCCAAAGAGTTATCAAGTGGAGTGCGGACGTGGCCCTGGAGCCAACGCGTAGGGCAATGGAGAGGCAGGCCCTGGAAGCCGAGGTGATGATTCGAGCGCTAATGGAGCATCTGGCGACCAGTTGCAACCCAGTCAGGGGTCCTCAGCCTGAGAGCAGAGCATAAGCAGGGGTTCAGACGGAGAGCCCCGAGGACCTGCCCAAAGACAGTGCTGAAACCGTGATGCCGGAGCCTACAGACCCCGAAGGAGCAGCAACAGAGGCTGAAGACCCAGGAGAACCCGACCTTGAGCCAGGAGTAATCGTCGAGGCTATCGAAGGGGACGACGACCAGACCGGCTCTGAGGAGGAGCCCACTTACAGCAACCAAGAGGATGGCAGCGAAGGGACCAGAGCAACCGATTACGAAGCGGCCTGGTGGAGCAGCGGGAAGTTTCGTCGTGAGGCCCCACAAGGGGTGCGCATCACCATCCAAGCTACTCGGAGTCCCCCAGGATCCGTTTCCCCATTACCGGACATCTACCCCCAGGTCAGCCCGGCTGACCAGGCGGCACGACAACACCACCGAGAACATTGGTGGAAAAGTGAAATGGACAGTCGCCAAACCCGAGCTGTGACCCGCATGCAACCCTCATTGCCTCCCGATCAACGAAGATCAGTTACAGTGATGTAATTAAACCTGAGCGACGGTGGGGGTTTGTGCGGGAACCTGGCCTCCATAATGAGATCTTTGTGGGACGGTGGGAGTTACAGTCCCACCTACTGCGGGGCCACCTGGATCGAAACTTGTACCATGGTGATAAAGTTACGTACGAGCGACATGTGGGACCACTTGGGTGGTTTGCAATCCGTGTATGCTGTGTTTTAGCCATGCTAGTGCCCGTTATGTAGGTATGTATATAGTTAACAGTAACAATGCGAAACAAAAAAATGTAACCCGTTTGGAGACTCAAGGACATTATTGAGAACGGTGCCCTTTTCCCTTTTTGCATTATGTTTGAGCCTGGACTGAAACCATTAAGCCAGATACTCTCGTGTGAACTAAAGCAGCCCAGCGGTGACAAAGGACACTTGCTTGGCGATGGACAATTACCGCTCGGTCTGCAATGTGTACTGGACCCGTTGGGTTGATGTTATGTTTGCAACGTTCTAAGAAAAGTGCCTCCCATAGTGGGAAGAAACATGATACGTAGTGTTTGTAAATAGAAATCTTACCCGTTATTGTTTATTAAAAATATAAAAGGCTCGGTACCAGGTCGGGTTAGAGACACATCCATCCCACAGAGTTACCGCCATCCCAAAGAGTTAACATCTGTCCCAAAGAGTTAACGTCCATCCCAAAGAGTTACCATCTGTCCTAACGAGTTACCGTCTGACCCATAGAGTTACCATCCATCCATAGAATTACCGTCCATCCCTCAAGCCCCTGTCACACGGGCGATATCACCGTCCATTACAGAGGCGAGTGGGGGCGTGGCCTATCGCCGGCGTCATTGCCCCTACGTCGCCTCATGTAAAGGGGCGATGTTGGCGGTGCCGAGCGAGTCGCCTGGTTTCAGAGCAGTGCTCTGAAACCAGCGACCATCATGGGGCGATGTCACAATTCGCCCATGTAACCGGGCGCCGGCGACCTGTCAGGCGATGGGAGCCGTAGGCTCCCATTGTCCTGCATCGCCGCTGGGGTTTCCAGACACCCTGGCGGCGATGCCGCCTGACAGATCGCCGATGCGGGGCTGGAGGTGTCTCGCCGTCTAAACGGGACGGCGACACTGGCGGGGCGCCAAAAACATGCGTGCATCCGCCAGTCGCCGCCGACATCCCCAGCCCCATCGCCTGATGTGACGGGGCTTTAGAGTTACCATCTATCCCATAGAGTTACTATCCATCTTATAGAGTCACAGTCCATCCTATAGAGTTACCATTCATCCCATAGAGATGCTGTGATTCCTAAAGGGTTACCATATATCCCATAAAGTTACCGTCCATCCAGAGAGTTACCGTCTATCCAAAGAGTTTACATCCATCCTAAGGAGTTACTGTCCATCCATACAGTTATAGCCCATCCCATGAGTTACTGTCCATCCCAAAGAGTTACCTTCCGCCTCAAATAATTACCGTCTATCCATAGTGCTACCATCCATCCTAAAGAGTTACTGTCTATTCCACAGAGTTACATCCATCCCAAAGAGTTATCGTCTATCCCAAAAAATTGCCGTCCATCCCAAAGAGTTCCCGTCCATTCCAAAGTGTTGCCGTTCATCCATAGAGTTACCGTCCATCCATGAGGATGACTGAAGAGTGCAGACACAGTCAGTTAGCTCAGGGGCGCTCACCTCTGTTCAGCTTTAGAAACTTATTTTGGCTTTTCTCCAGTTTGGTACATATGGCTTCTTTTTCCCGCCTTTCATTTTCAAGCTGAAAAATGTTAAAAACATGAAAAGCTGATTATGTCCAAAACTGTGGCCACTTTGTGCGTTTTGACATATTCTGATGATTTTTTATCTATATTGATGTAAGTCTTAAATTCTACGTATGGAACATTTAGCATTAAGTGAAACAGTGTGAATCAGGAAAACATGAAAAAATGTGAAAAAATCTTCATTTTATCCACCGCGTCTACGTCTGGGATTCATGAGCCCTGAGTCTTCTCACCTCCTCGCTTCGCCTCGTTGCCTGTCTTCTTAGCTCTTGCAATTCAGATGCAATTTGTTCCTTTTCTTCTGACAATTTTTGGATATTTTTCTTCAAATCTAGAAAGACAAAAAAATTATCCCTTTCATTGTGGATGACCTGGTAAGATACTGGAGTCATTTTTTCTAGCATTCTGGGATTTGTGGTGCCATCCTGGTAGGGAGCTTGTAGGTTAACGCCTCAACACCATTGCGCCATATAGGTTACACTTAAAGAGGCTGTCCTCTAGTTAGACATTAATGACCTATCCGTAGTTGTCGGTTGGCATTAATGAGCTATACAGTTGGCCTCTCACACTAGCGCTTTTGTCCGGGTCCGGCATAACGGCCGCACTTCCACCAGACTTGCGGCAAGCCACATGCATTGTCTATGGGGCTTGCGGCAAGTGCGGTATTGCACTGCATGCGACGTGGAGCCGCGAAAAAAAACGTGGTCAGCTGCGTTTTTTTTTGCGTGGCCACACCTGCTGCAAGTGCCGGATCTTGGCAATACCGCACTTGCCGCAAGCCCCATAGACAATGCATGGGGCTTGTGCGGCGCCCCGCATGGTCAGGCGTCACAGAGGGGTATTGTACCCGTAAAAGAGGTGTAATTACCCCAGCTGCAAGTGGACCGTAGGTTGGTGGGTGGGACCCATTCCCAGCACTCCACATTAGCTGAGCGGTGGGAGGTTACCCGGGACGGGATATATTCACCTCTAGGGGGATCAAAGGAGGTCTTTGGGTTGTTGTCAGCAGAAGGGCCAGTAGGAGGAGGAGAGGAGTTAAGAAAGAGTGTGGAACGAGGCGGAAGGGTTACCGGGATGGTTTCAAGCCGATCCGGAGGGAAGAAGAAGGGATCTTGAGGAGATCATGGAAGAGGGGCCCAATGCGAGAAGTCCAGTGCCCTAAGAGAAGAAGGTCCTCAGAGTGGAGCGACATACTCAGGGGATTCTCCAGTCCACCGGGAACGCCGGGCCTGAGGATCCGGCCAAGTTCATCTTTGCAGTCAGGCAACCGCTGCTGTGGTCCGTATATCGCCACAGCACCCAGCAGATGGAGCGGTCTGCCTGCTTCCTCACCACGAGGGAGAGGACCCCCAATACTACCTACACAGAGCTATTGGGTATAGGCCCATCCTAGGCGGGGAAGAAAGGACACGGGTTCGTCAACAAGGTACACCAGGGTTCCACCATACCACTGGGATCCATTGCAGCTACCTGAGAGTACCTGTTATTTTAACATCTAACACTGAACTGTGAACTGTATGTGATGCTGCATACAGGTTGACAGTAAAGTACCCGGGAGAAAGTGACTTTGCTACATGTGTTTTCCTACAGCAACTTGTTCCCTTTCAGGAACGCTGGCACGGAGGACCAGCCCTACTGTAGGGAGCTTTGCCAACTCAGCCAATACCATCTACCTCCGGCGGACTGTGGCGGCGCTGATGACCCATCACCAGACACTACAGGTGACGTCACATGACAAAAACTCTTATTCCCCTGTAAATACACCCTTTTTGAAGTGTCAACCAGGCCACAGGATCAGGCGCTGCCACCCGTGACATCCCTGGAACAACCACCGAGCCTGGTACCTGAGTACCCCAGGGCCTGGGGCTCGACACTTGCCGCAAGTGTATCGCAAGTGTGGCCATTGGGCGACACATGCAGCAGATGCATTTTTCGGCTGGATCTGGTCAAAAACGCTGTGTGAAAGAAGCCTTACACTTGAAAAGTTGTCCACTACTTAGACATTAATGACCTACCTGCAGTTGCCAGTTGCTATTAATTACCTTTACAGTTGCCTGTTATAAATTACACTTGAGAGGTGGTCCACTATGTAGACATTAATGAGCTATACATAGTTGCCAGTTATAGGTTACCCTTAAAAGGTTGTCAACTACTTAGGCATTAATTACCTATTGTAGTTTCCAGTTGCCATTCATAACCTATCCAATGCCATTTGCCTTTAATGAGCTATACCATTACCATTATAGGTTACACTTAAAGAGGGTGTCCATAGATTAAACATTAATGACCTAATTGTAGTTGCCAATTGCCATTAATGACGTGCCCATTGGTCAGTTATAGGTTACACTTAAAGAGTTTGTCTACTAATTAGGCATTAGTGATCTATCCGTAGTTGCCATTAACGACCTATCTGTAGCTGCCAGCTGCCATTAATGACCTATACAATGCCCATTGCCATTAATGACCTATACAGTTGCCAGTTATAGATTACACTTAAAGAGTTGTCCATTACTTATGGCCGCTTACACGTCCCGATATTGTTGTCCAACAACGATGAAAAGTCACATGGTTCGTGCATTGGCCGATATCGTTCGTGCGTTGTACGGTGTAAATGAGCAATGCGATGCAAGAACGATGCCAAAACGATATCATTGGGGAATTGTGCAGGCTCTCCAACTGGCGATATTGGAAGGCGATCTGGCAGGATCGTGCTGTGTGACGGCACCCAACAACGATTTGGAGCACAACTTCCCTATTCAGTTCCATGTTAAATGGTCGTCCTGGTTCGCGCGCACATGGGGGTGTAGACATCGCAGTTGCGTTGCCTGCTGATATCTCCCTGTGTAACATCTCCTATGCGATCTTGGACTAATGCCAAAATGTGCGCGCTCCCGTGCCGTTGTATCCAATATCGGAACGATATCGGGACGTGTAAAGCGGCCATTAGACATTAATGTGTGATACATCATTATTGTTTAAGTAGCGGACAAACTATTTAAGTGTAACCTATAAGTAGCAAATCGATATCTGTAGGATGGGTCACCAATCTCTGACCAGCTGGGGTTTGACACCGGGCACCCTCTCCGATCAGCTGTTCTTGGTGCCGATAGCGGCAGCTTGTGGCTGGAAATGCTCAATCCAGGGCTGCACCATCTTCTGATGGGAAGCGAATGTGCAGTACCCAGCCGCTGCCACTATGAGAAACGGGGCAGCACCAGAACTGAGCACTTCCAGCCACAAGCTGCTGCCACCGGCACCGAGAACAGCTGATCGGTGAGGATGCCCAGTGTCCAACCCAGCTGGTCAGAGATCGATGATGTATTGTTAGGATAGATCATCAACGTCTAAGTAGTGATCAACCTCTATAATCTGGTTCACATCTCATTCCCAGCTATAACCCAGTGCGTTTATAAGCGCCTATCTTTTGATTACACCCCTGTTTCCGGTTCTGGTTCAGACCTGGCTTCTCTGACCATTTTCTGCCAGACCACCAGACCGGCCAGCAGCCTCTTCTCTGCTATAATCCAGTGGCTCCTACATATTGGTTTGGGGGTGAGGTCCACGGATCCTCTTCATCTACTAGATGGTTAGTGCAAAGTCCTTCTATAAAAGCATTTAAGAGCTTGACCATGCTCTCCCTTGCCTTTTTTTGGAACATTTGGCCATGGCAGCCTATGGTGAGGAATCGCTTTATGACAGGTATTTTTTTATATATTGACAGACGCCCTTAATGGTCGAGCCTGTAATTCCCAAAATTTAGGGTTATCACTATCAGTTAACAATGAGGGTTTCGGTGGACACTTTCACAGTCCCGTTTGCGTTCCTTGGGGTCCCAACCAATCTGCAAGCATTTGCCTATCTTTTGGTTGAGAGATAACTTTAATTGTTGGGAACAGCCCTTTAAGGAACAGATTCTTTTCTTTAATATTTCATTTTTTTTAGCTTTTCACATTTTAACAAACAACTTTTCGGCTGTACAAAGTCTTTTTTATTAGGGAAAAATTTAATTTTATACAACGGGGATACAGGTAAACACAAAAGTTTTCATGCACTTTGGAGCCGATTTATCAAGTATTTTCACCAATTTCTGGCAATTTTTGCACAACATATTCATATTCTCTAATTTATTTTGTCACTTTTGGCATTCTACCCCAATTTTTTACCTTTTTGCACAGTGACTGGAGCTCATTGAAAGTGGGTGTCCTAGTGCACCCAGACACTTTCTTATTTGGAGGGGATTGGAGAACAGTCTGATATTATTTATGCCAATTCTAGGGTCCTCCAGAGATCAGTAGACAAACTATAAAATGAAGGGCCAAACTCATTGAAATTGACATCACAAATCCTTCCCAGGGGCCTATGGGACCAGAAACCCTTGCGTCAATAAATACGACGGACAGAGTTTCACATTGGATATTTCTTTACCTTCAATGAGTTGCTGGTCCTCAGTAGAAGAGTCAGTGTTGACCTCTGTAACAATGTGAGCACCGTTGCCGATGAGCCGGACGTCTACCGGCTGCTCACATGGTATCGGAGCGGCTTCAGTCAAGTTCAGACTCTCATCGCCTCCTGGACCTGCGATCCAGAGATAACCTCATGAATGTTGTAGAATTCCTTGGAAGTATTTATGTCACTTTGAGCAATAGGTTGAAGATATCAAAAACCACCTTAGAGTTGAGTTGACCCATTTACTTACGTAAACATCCTGTCCCGTCTGTCATCTACTTCCGGACATGTTGTCCTACTATCACGTGCCAGCGGCAGTCATATGAGCACACCCAAGTGAGGGGTTTACAAATATGGCGCCCACAGGCGGTACTGGTACATTGCGCAGTGACGCGCCCCAGGGCCGTGGGATACTCGGGACTGGGCTTTTGATGTGTCTGGGTGAGTCACAGGGGGTCGAGGCCCGGCTCCGTGGCCCTGGGTGTCGAGATAAAAGTTCTGAGCAGTGGTGAATTAGGGGTGTTTGTCGTGACGCAACCTGCGTTATGCGGCTATTAGTGGCCGTTGCTGTGGTGCGTGACCTATGGGGATGATGGGTGTGCAGCAGTGATGGGTTCGCTCCCCACAGGTGGAGCGGATCCACAGGGCAACCGGGAAAGTCTATGGCGGTGGTAGGCCGTTGGGGGTGCAGGACAGAGGGTGCGTAATAATCAACAGACACATAGTTTGAAGTCTCCGTTACCTTTACTGGTGGTGGTAGCAGGTTTAGTCCAGGGTACCTTCCTCAAGAGATGTCGGCAATCCGGGTTTTCTGGAACCAAGTTTGGGATCTCCTCACCCGGCAAGTTCTGAGGCCTCCCTGTTGCGCTACTCTTGGCTGGTCCTGGCTGCCTGTAACTAGCTGCGACCCTCTCTCCTCCTGCGTAGAGTCTCTCACCCATATGGCAGGCAACTCGAGCCCTTCCCTGGTACCACTCCTCTGGCTACTGTCCGTGAGCTCTCTAGGGCTGCTGTGTCTCCTGGGCTTTGGTGTGGATGGGAGACTTGGAATCTTCCGCCCTCCGGTTTCAGCTGCTAGGCCTGAATTACCCTCACAACCTCAGACTCCGGTGTCTGCTTCTGGTGCTCTACACTGGGGTGAGCCGGTAAGCTGGCTCTACTCCCCAGACCTGCTTCTCTACTTCCTTAGACCCTCTCCTACAGGTCCCTCATGCTTGCTAGTCTCTGTCCCGGGACTAGCCCTCCTTTGCTTTAGTCCATGGGACGTCTTCACAGTCCTCCTAGGAACTGAACTAACCCCGCCCCCAGACCAGAACTTATAGGGGAGCTCCCCCTTCTGGTCTGGAGTCAGGAAAGGGGTTGTGTGCTGTGGGCTTACCTGGTGTGGATACTCCCTCTTGTTTCCAAGCACGACATTACCCCCCGAGGGAAACAATGCCATTGTGGCAACCGGACTCTGGGGTGCCACATGCAGTACTCTCAGTGGTGCAGCAGCTTCCTGCAACCACCAACACCCGAAACTGCCACCGCCCATCGCTGCCTGTAGCCATCACCGCACATCAACGCTACACAAACCGCCACCTGAGTAAGTGCACATTCACATACCCGGTGCACATGTGCACTTAATCCGGCTGCTGTCATCTTTAGACACCTGTATATAAAAACATGGCAGTGGTGTGATGCATAGGGGGCAGAAAGAGCACACAGGGGGCAGAACGAGCACATAGGGGTAGAGAGATTGCACAGAGGGAAGGCGACCAGCACAAAAGAAGAGAGAGTGCACAGGTTGGAGACACATCAAATGAGAGTACACAGGGAGAGACAGTAGAGGAGGGAGAGAGAGCAGATGGGGGTGAGACAGCACATAGGGGGGAGAGTACATAGGGGAGGCAACTCAAAGGAGAGAACACAGGGGGAGAAGACAGCACACAGGGGGAGAGAGACAGTGCATATAGGGGAGACAGGTCAAAGGAGAGAGACTAGAGGGGAAACAGAAGAGAGACAGCACAAGGAGAGAGAGAAAACACAGGGGGAAGAGAGAGTGCACACAGGAGGAGAGACAGCCCACAAGTGGCGAGCACACAGGGGGGAAGAGAGAGAGCCCACAGGTGGCGAGCAAACAGGGGGAAGAGAGAGAGCGCACAGGGGGAGAGACAGCCCACAGATGGTGAGCATATGGGGGAGGGAGAGAGAAAACTGGGGGAGAGATGGCTCACAGGTGGCGAGAACACAAGGGGGAGAGAGAGAGTGCACAGGGGGGAGAGGCAGCCCACAGGTGGTGAGCACACAAGGGAGAGAGAGAGAGCGCACAGAGGGGAGAGACAGCCCACAGGTGGCATGCACACAAGGGAAAGAGAGGGAGCGCACAGGGGGGAGAGACAGCCCACAGGTGCTGAGCACACAGGGGGAAGAGAGAGAGCCCATGGTGGGGAGAGACAGCCCACAGGTGTTGAGCACACAAGGGAGAGAGAGAGAGCGCACAGGGGGGCAAGACAGCCCACAGGTGGCAAGCACACATGGGAGAAAGAGAGAGCGCACAGGAGGGATAGACAGCCCTCAGGTGTTGAGCACACAGGGGGAAGAGAGAGAGAGTGCATGGGGGGAGTGACAGCCCACAGCTGTTGAGCACACAGGGGGAAGAGAGAGCGTGCACAGGGGGAGAGACAGCCCACAGGTGTTGAGCTAACCGGAGGAAGAGAGAGAGAGCACAGAGGGGAGAGACTGCCCACAGGTGATGAGCATATGGGGGGAGAGAGAGAAAACAGGGGGAGAGACAGCCCACAGGTGGTGAGCACACTAGGGGAAAAGAGAGTGCACAGGGGGGAGAGACAGCCCTCAGGTGAAAAGCACACAGGGGGAAAAGAGAGCGCACAGGGGGGCGAGACAGCCCACAGGTGGCGAGCACACAGGGGGATCAGAGAGTGTGCACAGAGAGGAAAGCACACATGGTGTAGACAGCTCAAAGGAGAGAGCACATGAGGGGAGAAGACAGCACATAGGGGGAGAGACAGCTGCTGCTTCCAGCACCACAGTGCCGGCCCCGATTGTGACGTCACCATCCAATTCTAGTAATTATAATCAGCATCAATTTCAAAAATATAAAATATTTTTTCACAACTTCTATTCAATAGTCTACTAAGAAGATTCATCACTATGGGGCTCTTCTTTTCGAGACTTTTATCTCTTGGCCGGATCGACAAGAGAGTAAAAAGAGCTTCTCTTGCTCTGAACTGTCCGGTATTACACAGACTGTCCACTGATATCAGATGCAGAGTGTAATACTTCACTTGTCCTGTGGTGTCACTGCAGAGAAACTGAACACTTTCTACCAGGATTCACCATCGATCACAGCTGATCACTGGGGATCCCAGCAGATAGGCACTTTGTGATATTGTCAAGGGGCAGTCCAAACGTTTAACCCTGATCCCGCTAATATCAGGGGCTTGAAGTAAGGAACATACACATGAATTTTCCTTGTTTCTGACTTCTCAGATTTTTTAAATAATTTTTCTCCCCTTATTGATCCCCGATGGCTTAATTCTGTCAAGATAATGGCGGAGAAGACCCTGATGGGTCTATCTAGGCTTGAAGAAGACTCTGGTCAACCTATCTAGGCTTGCAGAAGACCCTGGTGGCCATATCTAGGCTTGGAAAAGACCCGGGTGGGGTTATCTAGACTGGAAGAAGACCATGGTGCAACCTATCTAGGCTTGAAGAAGACCAACATGGACCTATCTACACTTGGAGAAGATCCTGGGGGACCTATCTAGGCTTGGAGAACACCCAGGTGGAGCTATCTAGACTGGGAGCAGGGCCGGCGTTAGGGGGGGGGGGGGCAGACTGGGCAGTTGCCCAGGGCCCCCACTCTCTTGGGGGCCCCCAAAGGAGCTGAACTGAAAATAGCAATAAAACAGAAAAAAAAATGAAAAAATACACGTATTTGGTATCGCTGCGTTCGTAAGAATCTAAGCTATCAGTATATGAAGTAAATTAATCCAATTGGTCAATGGCGTAATGGGAAAAAAATAAAAATGCCAGAATTGTGTTTTTTGGGTCCCCACGTCGTTACAATAAAATGCAATAAAAGGTGATTAAAATGTACCTGACTCAAAATGGTATCAGTAAAAATGTCAGCTCAGGGCACATAAAGTAAACCCTTACATAGCCCTGTATCTTCAAGAATGAAAACATCATGGGTCTCGGAAAATGGTGAATAAAGCAAATTTTTATTTTTATTATTTTTTTTGTACAAATTTCTGGGGGTTTTATAATTGAAATTAAAAAAAATGTTCAGTATCTTCTTATTGTGACCCAGATAATCAACTTATGAAGTCACTTTTACCATATAGTTAACATGATAAATAAAAAATGCAAATCCTTGTAATAGCAGCAGGAGCGCCCCCTGCAGTGCTCAATCTTCACATGTTCATGATAGCTTTAATTGGTGTTGGGGGACTTCTTTAATTCCTACATTTGTAGACAGTTATCAAGCAGAACTTACAAGGCTTTAAAGGGGATGTCCTGGATTAATAACACTTTACTACATCCTTTCAAAAACAGCGCCCCCCCCCCTGTGTACAGGTGGCATGTGGTATTACAGCATAGGCCCATTCCCTTCAATTAAGCTGAGCTGCAATATCACACACAACGTGTAGACAGGGTTGGCGCTGTTTTTGAAGGAAATCAGTCGTGTATAGAATGTGTGTGAGCTCGGTGTATACGTGTAATATATAGTGCGTCACATACCGTGTGTTGTGTGTATGTAACATCTACATTTATAAATCCCAGCAGCACAGACGAGAGTTCCTAGGTGTAAACAGGTCGGCAATCGCCCAACAAACGAGCAAAATGCGGCTCATCATCGGGTGATCGGATGTTTATGGAGGAACAAAAATCCTTGCTCTCGACAGCACATCCCCTGCTGCAAACTGCAGAAGTGCTGCCGATAGCATGATACTGTAGAGGACAGATTGCTCCACCGGTGATTGTTCTGCACCCATCATTCTTCATCATCCTGTGTAAAATGGCTGCAAACAAGCGCTGAATGACCTGAATATTATAGATCGCGCTCATTCACCAGTCTGAATTCAGTACTTGTACATGTAAACCAAATGTCTGAGTGTGACGGTGCAATATGTGAGCATTTAGGGCCCCACTTTAACCTTTTGCCCAGGGCCCCACTTTGCCTACAACCGGCCCTGACTAGGAGAGGACCATGGTGGACCTATCTAGGCTTGGAGAAGACCCTGGTAGACCTATACAGGCTTGGAGAAGACTCTGGTAGACCTATACAGGCTTAAAGAAGACCCTGGTGGACCTATCTAGGCTCATACAAGATCGACCTTTCTACTGAGCATTCATCCATTAAGTTGCTATGGCTCAAGATTGAGGTCAAGGCCAATAAATACGTAACATAAATGAATCTTGACCTGTGTTGTTTGCTCCTCATTCTGCTCCTCAATTCTCAGCTCACTCTCGCACTCGGCTTCCAGTATTGTGAATTCATCCAGAAGCTTCTGTGATACTGTGGAAACACAAGAGACCATGACAATAACCATTGGACAATGATAATAAAACGATAGCCCAGTATCACGAACCAGGCCCAATTGCTTTGTTAGAGACTAAGTCTAATGGTGGGTTACACGTCCCGATATCGGGCCGATATCGGAGCCAACGACGCGGGAGCGCGCTTTTTGAGCGCGCTTTTCCCGCTATCGCATCGCCGGTTTAGACAGCCCGATATCGGGATACAACGTCCCGACGATGTGTACGCCCCCCAACCCAGGAACGACCATTTAACATGGGAGTGAATGGGTGACGTGGGCGTACACATCGTAGTTAGGCTGTCACACGGTACGATGCGGCTACAACGGCCATCCGATATCGGGCGGTTGAATAGCACGCTCATTTAACCCCGATATCGTTTTGGCATCGTTCCAGCATCGCATTGTACGTTCAAACTGTACAACGCGCGAACGATATCGGGTCCAACTCCCGAACCACGTGACTTTTGGTCGGAGTTGGGTCGGAGTTGGACGCCGATATCACGACGTGTAAACCCACCATAAGAATCAGTAGTTGTAGCCAATACCTCCATGGACATCCCAGGTCCACCATTGTCCCCCCGGCCAATGTATTTATCAGAATGACAGTGACACTTCTATGGTGGTTCCGGGTCCCCAGGGCCCTCTCTATCCTACCAATCCTCACCAGTCAATGGCCAACTTAAAGGGATCGTGAACCCACTTAATTGCCGGTGCACAGACGACTACACAACATGTCGCCATCAGAAGGTCAATATCATTATCTATATTCCATTTCTGACCTCACCGACCCCGGCTGACCCTTGACACCACCTTATGATGACCCCAGAGCAGGTGACTTTCCATAGCCTGATGGGCAATTCACCGACATATCTGAGATTGGCCTTCACCTACAGTCAGCAAATTCTTGTAGCTGCCTCTGACTGTCTTCATCCTGTAAAAGATGAAAAAAGCAGATTAAGACATTACACTATGGAGGATCAGTGTATAATAACATTACTGAGAGGAAAGGGAGACAAAAAAGTGCCACAAAAATATCAGAGTATGGAACCCGTCACTGTGATGGCACCAGGTCTTCTCACGTTATCATTGTGTTCAGATGTTTCACCGTCTTCAAATCATATTCTACGTTTTCTGATTCTAGATGAGATTTTTTCTATTCTGATTGTGGCGCCCCACAAATGCAGGCGTCACAAAGGGGTACTGCACCCGTAAAGGAGGTGTAAATGCTCCAGCTGCAGGTGGACCCTAGGATGGTGGGTGGGACCCATTCCCGGCACTCCCGCATCAGTTTAGGGTGGGAGGTTACCCGGGAGGGGATATATTCACCTCTAGGGGGAACAAGGAGGACTTTGCCTCTAAGTCTTGAGCTTAAGGTCTCTCGGCCGAGGGACCAGGAGGAGATGGAGGAAGAGGGAAAGTAATAGGAAGGAAAGATCAGCTAAAGTAGAACGAGACGGAAGGTCACACTGGGTCGGTTACAAGCCGCACCGGAAGAGAGGAGAAAGGATGTTGAGGAGGTCCTGAAAGGGGTGCCGGACGAGGAAGTCCAGGCCCTAGCTAGAAAGGGAGGTCCTCAGAGTGGAGTGCCCATACTCCAGGGGATACTCCAGTCCAACCAGGGGAACGCCGGGCCCTAGGAACCGGCCAAGTCCAGCTTGCAGTCGGCAACCGGCTGCTGTGTCTTGTTCATCAGCCGCAGCACCCTGCCATCGGAGAGGTCTGCCTGCTTCCTCACTAACGAGGGAGGGGACTCCCGGTACTGCCTACACGGAGCTACTAGGTATAGATCGATCCAAAGCGGGGAAGAACGGACACGGGTTAGTTAACGAAGGTACACCAAGGGTTCCACCATACCACCTGGGATCCACTTGCAGCCACCCATTAAGCTACCTGTTCTTGTAACATCTCAAGTGCTGAACTGTGAACTGTATCAGCTGCTACAACCAACAGTAAAGTACCCGGGACAAAGTGACATTGCTTCTGCTTATGTTTCTTCTGCATGAACTTGTTCCCTTTCCAGGAACGCCGCCCCGGAGGTCCAGCCCTACCTGTAGAGGACTTTGCCAACTAAGATGCATTACCATCTACCTCTGGCAGACTACGCCCCTCTGATGCTGAAGTCAGCAGCCTTCCAAGATGAACCAAACCCAACCTCTTCATAATATTGTCACCAACACCAAGATGATCCCACCCATTCAATGTGATGTCATCAGCTCCCTCCACATAGCTCCGCCTCCTCATACTGATGTCATCTCTACATGCTCCGCCTCCTGCTGTCTACACTCTTTCTTTTGTCTTTTTTGAGGTGAACAATAGATCTATTATTCATAGTTGTACCAATTTTATGGCACTACCGTGCTGTGCTGGGTATCATCAAGGTGAGGAGCATTGTGGCTACTAAACAAATGTAAATATTAGACAAAGATAACACAAGTAATCACAAAATGCAGTTTATAGACGAAGGTCTTTATTATTAAGGGAAAAAGAAATCCAAACCTACAGGGCCCTGTGTGAGAAAGTGAATGCCCCAGCACCCCTAAAACATAAATTAGTTGCGGCTCATCACATCTTTGGGAAGCTGAGTACAATTTCCCTTGCCATATCCAGGCTTGATTACTGCCACACTTGTTCTCAATCAAGAAATCACTTAAATAGGACCTGCCTGACAAAGGGAAGTAGACCTGAAGATCCTCAAAAACTTGACATCATGCTGCGATCTAAAGAAATTCAGGAACAAATGAGAAACAAAGTAATTGAGATCTATCAGTCTGGAAAAGATTGTAAAGCCATGCCTAAAGCTTTGGGACTCCAGTGAACCACAGTGAGAGCCATTATCCACAAATGGGAAAATCATGGTACAGTGGTGAACCTTCCCAGGAGTGACTGCCAGAGCAAAATTGCCCAAACGACTCATCCAAGACCCTACAACAACATCCAGAGATCTGCAGCCTCAATTGCCTCAGTTAAGGTCAGTGTTTATGACTCAACCATAGGAAAGACTGGGCAAACATGACAGCAAAAATGAGCGCATGGAAGAGATCCAAGACACAAACCACTGCTGAGCAAAAAGATCCAAGACACAAACCACTGCTGAGCAATAAGAACATAAAAGATTGCCTCAGTTGTGTTAGAAAACATTTTGATGATCCCTAAAGGTACCGTCACACGCGGCAATTTTGCAGGCAATTTCACTGGCAATTTGCTGGTTGCAGTGAAATCATGGACACATTGTAATATCTTGTTGCTGTGTACAAATGGAACAATGTCTCCATGATTTCACTACAACCAGCAAATTGCCAGTGAAATTGCCTGCAAACTTGCCACGTGTGACTGTACCTTAAGACTTTTAGGAGAATACTCTGGAGTGATGGGAGAAAAGTTGAACTTTTTGGAAAGTGAATGTCCATTATATCTGGTAGAAGTAACAACATTTCAGAAAAGGAACATCATACTAACAGTAAAGTATGGTGGAGGTAGTGTGATGACTAAGGCTGTTTTGCTGCTTCAGCACCTGGAAGGTGCTGTGCTAAATTGAACCATTGATTCTACTGTCACTAAAAAATCCTGAGGGAGAATGTTCGGCCGTCTGTCCATGACCTCAAGCTGAAAGAGAATGTCTGGTCGTCTGCCCATGACCTTAAGCTGAAGAAGAATGTCCGACCATCTGTCCATGACCGCAAGCTGAAGGAGAATATCTGGCTGTCTGTCCATGACCTCAAGCAGAACAAGTATGTCCGCCCGTCTGCCCATGACCTCAAGCTGAAGAAGAATGTCCGGCCGTCTGTCCATGACCTCAAGCTGAAGTGGAATGTCTCTCCATCTGTCCTTGGCCTCAAGCTGAAGAAGAATGTCCGGCCGTCTGTCCATGACCTCAAGCTGAAGTAGAATGTCTCTCCATCTGTCCTTGGCCTCAAGCTGAAGGAGAATGTCCGGCCGTTGTCCTTGACCTCAAGCTGAAGGAGAATGTCCGGCCGTCTGTCCTTGACCTCAAGCTGAAGAAGAATGTCCGGCCATCTGTCCATGACCTCAAGCTGAAGGAGAATGTCTGGCTGTCTGCCCATGACTTCAAGCTGAAGAAGAATGTCCGGCCATCTGTCCATGACTTAAAGCTGAAGGAGAATGTCCGGCCATATGCCCTTGGCCTCAAGCTGTAGGAGAATGTCTGGCTGTCTGACCATGACCTCCAGCTGAAGGAGAATGTCCGGCCTTCTGTCCATGACCTCAAGCTGAAGGAGAATGTCCGGTTGTCTGTCCATGACCTCAAGCTGAAGAAGAATGTCCGGTCGTCTGTCCATGACCTCAAGCTGAAGGAGAATGTCCGGCCTTCTGTCCATGACCTCAAGCTGAAGGAGAATGTCCGGTTGTCTGTCCATGACCTCAAGCTGAAGAAGAATGTCCGGTCGTCTGTCCATGACCTCAAGCTGAAGAAGAATGTCCGGCTGTCTGACCATGACCTCAAGCTTAAGAGCACTGGTTATTCAGCAGGACAATGACCAAAACAGCTAACCTATGAATGGCTGAAGAAAAGCAACATTAAGACTTTGGAGCAGCGAGTCACAGTCCTGACCTTAATCTGATTGAGATGATGTGACCTTACTAAAGCATTCATGCTGGAAACCTCCAATGTGGCTGAATTCAACATGTTGCAAAGGATGATTGGCGATTTCTAGAGCAAAAAGACTCATTGCGCGTGTCACCAAACTGATTGCAATGTTGCTGCTCAGGGCCAACCAGTATTAGGTAGGGTCATCACTTTCTCACGGCCCTGTAGTTTGGTTTTCCTAATAAGGACCTTCATCTTATTTAAACTTAGAATGTGCTACTTGTTGTTATCTTAGCTTAAAATGTACATTTGTTGCAGACAGGAGATGGCTGACTTCTGTATGTCTGAAGGTGAGAAGATCGGCTGATCTGTCATGTCTCAAGTGAGAAGAGATGTCTGACTTGTATGTCATGACTCAAGGTGCAGACAGGAGTATGTCTGGACCTCTGTCATGCTCAAGCGTGAAGGAGAATGGCTGCTGTCCATGACTCAAGCTGAAGTAGAATGTACGGTCGACGTCCATGGCCTCAACTGAAGTAGAATGTACGGGTTGCAGACAGAGAGGCTGCTCTGTATGTGTAGAGATGATCACAGGAATGGATCCTGTATGTGAGCAGACAAGATGCTGACTTGTAAGGGAGTGCAGCAGTGCTGACCTTATTGCTAGGGTGCATGACAGAAGCTAGTAGTGTGTAGGGCTCAACAGGTGGCTGAACTTACATTTGGTCAGAAGGATGATGGCGACGTATGTGCTTAGGATGCAAAAGACTGCATGACGTGATATTGTACAACAGATGCATTGTATGTGCTCAGGGGCAGACAGGAGATGTACTCTGTTAGTGTGTAGACGCAGACCAGCTGAATGGTGGCTCTTTGTTTGTACCTAAGCGAAGGAGATGCTGACTCTGTATCTGTTAGGGTCAGACTGGATCTGACTCGTATGTAAGTAGGGTGCAGACAGGAGATGGCTGACTCTGTATGTGTGTAGGGTGCAGACAGGAGATGGTTGACTCTGTATGTGGTAGGGTGCAGACAGGAGATGGTGACTCTGTATGTGATAGGGTGCAGACAGGAATGTTGACTCTGTATGTGCTTAGGGTGCAGACAGGAGATGGCTGACTCTGTATGTGTGTAGGGTGCAGACAGGACATGGCTGACTCTGTATGTTGTGGGTGCAGACAGGAATGGCTGACTCTGTATGTGCATAGGGTGCAGACAGGAGATGGCTGACTCTGTATGTGGTAGGGTTGCAGAAGAGATGGCTGATCTGTATGTGTGTAGGGTGCAGCAGGAGAGTGATCTGTATGTGTGGTGCACGGTGCTGCTTGATGTGTTAGTGCAGACAGGAGATGGTGACTCTGATGTGGTGGTGCAACAGAATGATCTGATGTGAGTGCAGACAGAGATGTGCTTATGTGGTGGTGCAGAGGAATGCGACTCTGTATTGTAGGTGCGACAGAGATGGGACTGTATGTGTAGGTGCAGGAATGGCTGCTCTGTATGTGTGTAGGGTGCAACAGAGATGCTGACTTGTATGTGTAGTGCGACAGAGTGGCTGATTGTATTGTAGGTCGAGAGATGCTGACTTGTATTGTAGGGTGCAACAGGAGATGGTGCTCTGTATGTGTAGGGTGCAGAGGAGATGCTGATCTGTATGTGTAGGGTGCAGACAGAGATGGTGATCTGTATGGTAGGTAAGGGATGCGACGTAGGTGGGTGCGAGA
The DNA here is from genome assembly GCA_033576535.1 of Allobates femoralis. Classification (NCBI taxonomy): domain Eukaryota; kingdom Metazoa; phylum Chordata; class Amphibia; order Anura; family Aromobatidae; genus Allobates; species Allobates femoralis. The sequence continues at coordinate 19,133,184 of JARQOC010000003.1, forward strand.
GTGATGTATGTGGTAGGTCGAAGGAGATGCTGACTGTATGTGTAGTGCGACAGAATGGCTGACTGTATTTGTAGGGTGCAGAGGAGGGATGTAGGCGTAGGTGCAGAGTGGCCTGTATGTGTGTAGGGAGACGAGGCTGACTCTGTATGTAGGTGCAGACAGATGGCTCTGATTGTAGGTGCAGACGAGATGCTGTCTGTATGTGGTAGGGTGCAGGAGTGATTGTTGTAGGGTGCAGAGGGATGCTGATTTATGTGTAGTGCGCAGAATGTGTCTGTATGTGTGGGGGTGATGGAGTCGAGATTGCTATTTAGTGCGCAGAGTGCTGTTGTAGTGTGAGAGATGCGCTCTGTTGTGTAGGTGCAGAGGAATGGCTGACTTGTAGTGTAGGCAGCAGGGAGTACTCTTGTAGTGAGAAGGAATGGCGACTGTTGTAGGGAGAGGATGGGACTGTAGTGGAGTGCGAGAGAGCTGGTGAGGGCGGAAGGTGACTTGTGTGTGTGCAGAGAGATGGACCGAGTGTAGGTGCGAGGGCGACTTGTGTGTGAAGGAGTGACTTGATGTGTCAGAGAGAGGTGACTCGTATGGTGTCAAGGATGTATTTGGGGTGCGGAGAGCTGACTGAGGGTGTGAGAAGATGTGATTTATGGGTGGGTGCCTACGTATAGTTCAAGGGGCTGACTTTTGTGGCGTGCAGTGGATATGCTTCCTTAAGTAGTGTATGAACGAATGTGACTTGTATGTGTTAGGTGCAGACAGTTGCTGACTATGTCTGGACGTAAGGGAGGCGACGATGGTGAGTCGTATGTGGTAGGGTGCAGACAGGAGATGGCTGACTCTGTATGTGTGTAGGGTGCAGACAGGAGATGGCTGACTCTGTATGTGTGTAGGGTGCAGACAGGAGATGGCTGACTCTGTATGTGTGTAGGGTGCAGACAGGAGATGGCTGACTCTGTATGTGCGTAGGGTGCAGACAGGAGATGGCTGACTCTGTATGTGCTGTAGGGTGCAGACAGGAGATGGCTGACTCTGTATGTGTGTAGGGTGCAGACAGGAGATGGCTGACTCTGTATGTGTGTAGGGTGCAGACAGGAGATGGCTGACTCTGTATGTGTGTAGGGTGCAGACAGGAGATGGCTGACTCTGTATGTGGTAGGGTGCAGACAGGAGATGGCTGACTCTGTATGTGTGTAGGGTGCAGACAGGAGATGGTCTGACTCTGTATGTGTGTAGGGTGCAGACAGGAGATGGCTGACTTGTATGTGTGTAGGTGCAGACAGGAGATGGCTGACTCTGTATGTGTGTAGGGTGCAGACAGGAGATGGCTGACTCTGTATGTGTGTAGGGTGCAGACAGGAGATGGCTGACTCTGTATGTGTGTAGGGTGCAGACAGGAGATGGCTGACTCTGTATGTGTGTAGGGTGCAGACAGGAGATGGCTGACTCTGTATGTGTGTAGGGTGCAGCAGGAGATGGCTGACTCTGTATGTGTGTAGGGTGCAGACAGGAGATGGCTGACTCTGTATGTGTGTAGGGTGCAGACAGGAGATGGCTGACTCTGTATGTGTGTAGGGTGCAGACAGGAGATGGCTGACTCTGTATGTGTAGGGTGCAGACAGGAGATGGCTGACTCTGTATGTGTGTAGGGTGCAGACAGGAGATGGCTGACTCTGTATGTGTAGGGTGCAGACAGGAGATGGCTGACTCTGTATGTGTGTAGGGTGCAGACAGGAGATGGCTGACTCTGTATGTGTGTAGGGTGCAGACAGGAGATGGCTGACTCTGTATGTGTGTAGGGTGCAGACAGGAGATGGCTGACTCTGTATGTGTGTAGGGTGCAGACAGGAGATGGCTGACTCTGTATGTGGTAGGGTGCAGAAGGAATGGCTGACTCTGTATGTGTAGGTGCAGACAGGAGATGGCTGACTCTGTATGTGTGTAGGGTGCAGACAGGAGATGGCTGACTCTGTATGTGTGTAGGGTGCAGACAGGAGATGGCTGACTCTGTATGTGTGTAGGTGCAGACAGGAGATGGCTGACTCTGTATGTGTGTAGGGTGCAGACAGGAGATGGCTGACTCTGTATGTGTGTAGGGTGCAGACAGGAGATGGCTGACTCTGTATGTGTGTAGGGTGCAGACAGGAGATGGCTGACTCTGTATGTGTGTAGGGTGCAGACAGGAGATGGCTGACTCTGTATGTGGTAGGGTGCAGACAGGAGATGGCTGACTCTGTATGTGTGTAGGGTGCAGACAGGAGATGGCTGACTCTGTATGTGTGTAGGGTGCAGACAGGAGATGGCTGACTCTGTATGTGTGTAGGGTGCAGACAGGAGATGGCTGACTCTGTATGTGTGTAGGGTGCAGACAGGAGATGGCTGACTCTGTATGTGGTAGGGTGCAGACAGGAGATGGCTGACTCTGTATGTGTGTAGGGTGCAGACAGGAGATGGCTGACTCTGTATGTGGTAGGGTGCAGACAGGAGATGGCTGACTCTGTATTGTGTAGGGTGCAGACAGGAGATGGCTGACTCTGTATGTGTGTAGGGTGCAGACAGGAGATGGCTGACTCTGTATGTGTGTAGGGTGCAGACAGGAGATGGCTGACTCTGTATGTGTGTAGGGTGCAGACAGGAGATGGCTGACTCTGTATGTGTGTAGGGTGCAGACAGGAGATGGCTGACTCTGTATGTGTGTAGGGTGCAGACAGGAGATGGCTGACTCTGTATGTGTGTAGGGTGCAGACAGGAGATGGCTGACTCTGTATGTGTGTAGGGTGCAGACAGGAGATGGCTGACTCTGTATGTGTGTAGGGTGCAGACAGGAGATGGCTGACTCTGTATGTGTGTAGGGTGCAGACAGGAGATGGCTGACTCTGTATGTGCGTAGGGTGCAGACAGGAGATGGCTGACTCTGTATGTGTGTAGGGTGCAGACAGGAGATGGCTGACTCTGTATGTGCGTAGGGTGCAGTCAGGAGATGGCTGACTCTGTATGTGTGTAGGGTGCAGACAGGAGATGGCTGACTCTGTATGTGCGTAGGGTGCAGACAGGAGATGGCTGACTCTGTATGTGTGTAGGGTGCAGACAGGAGATGGCTGACTCTGTATGTGTTAGGGTGCAGACAGGAGATGGCTGACTCTGTATGTGCGTAGGGTGCAGACAGGAGATGGCTGACTCTGTATGTGTGTAGGGTGCAGTCAGGAGATGGCTGACTCTGTATGTGTGTAGGGTGCAGACAGGAGATGGCTGACTCTGTATGTGCGTAGGGTGCAGACAGGAGATGGCTGACTCTGTATGTGTGTAGGGTGCAGACAGGAGATGGCTGACTCTGTAGGTCACATGGTGGAGTCAGCTAATACTTTACCTCACTGATGAGATCTGACTCGGAGCTGCTGGATAACTGGAGATCTGGGGGCAAAGAGCAACAATTACCACTTAGGTTGTGCGGACCGCACATCCGGGGGCTTTTCTGACCTCCCATTTTGCAGCCATAGACATTAATATGGAGTCGCCCCTCTGTAGATCTAATGGCTCCCGCTATTGGAGGTGTCTGTGGGGATTTTTTCCCCTTCATCCAGACAAGCATTTGTGATGTGACCCTGATGTTGGGGAGGCCGGGCTCACCATCTCCATTATAGGGTTTGGATAGGTCTGAGGTCCGGGATCTGTGCGGCTGTCATGTTCTTCCAACCAAACATGTCTTTATGGACCTTGTGCACTGGACAACTGGAAAGGGTCTTCCCCAAACTGTCAGCCATGCTGATGCTACAATTGTCCACAATGTCCCTTCACTGGAACCGAGGGCCCAATGACGCACCCTGATAACAACCCGAATCATCCTCCTCCTCCACCATCTGTACAGCGGACACAAGACAGTCAGGGGGGAACGACCACCATTTCCCAAACCCAGACTCCTCCATCAGACACAGATATAGCAATATGATCCATCACTATGCGGAACATGTCTCCTCCCGAATCCAGTGGTGGCGACTTTACACCGCTCTATCCGACCCTTTGTGCTTGGTGATGTACGACTGCAGCTGCTCAGCATTGTGCTTTGATTATGTATGGCTGCACAGAACATGTCTCCTATAGAGTCCAGTGGTGGCAGCTTTACACCACTCCATCCAACCCTTGGCATTGTGCTTGGTGATGTACGACTTCAGCTGCCCAGCATTGTGCTTGTTCATGTATGGCTGCATAGAATATGTCTCCTATAGAGTCCAGTGGTGGCAGCTTTACATTGCTCCATTTTACCCTCAACATTGTGCTTGGTGATGTATGACTGCAGCTGCTCGGCATTGTGCTTGGTGATGTACGGCTACAGCTGCTCAGCATTGTGCTTGGTGATGTACGGCTGCAGCTGCTCGGCATTGGGCTTGGTGATGTACGGCTGCAGCTTCTCGGCATTGTGCTTGGTGATGTACAGCTGCAGCTGCTCGGCATTGTGCTTGGTGATGTACGGCTGCAGCTGCTCGGCATTGTGTTTGGTGATGTATAGCTGCAGCTGCTCAGCATTGTGCTTGGTGATGTACGGGTGCAGCTGCTCGGCATGATGTACAGCTGCAGCTGCTCGGCTTTGTGCTTGGTGATGTTATGGCTGCAGCTGCTCGGCATTGTGCTTGGTGATGTACAGCTGCAGATGCTCAGCATTGTGCTTGGTGATGTACAGCTGCAGCTGCTCAGCATTGTGCTTGGTGATGTACAGCTGCAGCTGCTCAGCATTGTGCTTGGTGATGTACAGCTGCAGCTGCTCGGCATTGTGCTTGGTGATATACAGCTGCAGCTGCTCAGCATTGTGCTTGGTGATGTACAGCTGCAGCTGCTTGGCATTGTGCTTGGTGATGTATGGCTGCAGCTGCTTGGCATTGTGCTTGTTGATGTACAGCTGCAGCTGCTCAGCATTGTGCTTGGTGATGTACAGCTGCAGCTGCTCGGCATTGTGCTTGGTGATGTACAGCTGCAGCTTCCCGGCATTGTGTTTGGTGATGTATAGCTACAGCTGCTCAGCATTGTTCTTCGTGATGCATGGGTGCAGCTGCTCGGCATTGTGCTTGGTGATGTACAGCTGCATCTGCTTGGCTTTATGCTTGGTGATGTGCGGCTCCAGCTGCTCGCCATTGTGTTTGGTGATATATAGCTACAGCTGCTCAGCATTGTGCTTCATGATGCATGTGTGCAGCTGCTCAGCATTGTGCTTGGTGATGTACAGCTGCAGCTGCTCAGCATTGTGCTTGGTGATGTACGGCTGCAGCTGCTCGGCATTGTTCTTGGTGATGCACGGCTGCAGCTTCTCGGCATTGTGCTTGGTGATGTACAGCTGCAGCTGCTCGGCATTGTGCTTGGTGATGTACGGCTGCAGCTGTTTGGCATCGTGCTTGGTGATGTACGGCTGCGGCTGCTCGGCATTGTACTTGGTGATGTACGGCTGCAGCTGTTTGGCATTGTGCTTGGTGATGTACGGCTGCGGCTGCTCAGCATTGTGCTTGGTGATTTACTGCTGCAGCTGCTCAGCATTGTGCTTGGTGATGTATGGCTGCAGCTGCTCGGCCATGAAGCTCCCGGTGGGTGCAGTGTTTGCACTGATGTTACCAGAGGATGTGTGCACTCTGCAGTCATGGGGTCAGCAGAGCAATGGGGACTTTTCTGCCCTTTTGCTCCTCAGCACTCGGCCCTCCACTAGATATTATTATGTGTTCACAAGACGTAAGTATGGGCCCAAAGAAGGCCGAAAACCATGAATCACAATGTTTCAGGTATATAACCCTTCATCAGGCTTCAGGTCATGAGATTCCTTCACGTCTAATATTCCACCATGCCGTCCCTCTCCTCCATCGGGGTCCGACCTTACAAATACTTTCTGGATGAAGGAGCAAACATCCCTACAGAGGCCTCACCAAAGAGCGGGAACCTTTGTATGTATAGGGGATGGCAGATCTCAGCAGAATGGTGGGAGAATGACAATATGGAGACAATCCCTCCCCAGCACGAGCCTGCAGCTGTATATACTCAATGTATTCATGTCTATAGAGGTAGTATGAGGGCAGAGAAGTTATTGATATTGAGTTTTTTTCACCATATAGTGCTATTACAACACATACTCCCCATACCATGTATTGATACACATATTAGTATACATAGTTACTACATATACCGCTATACATCTCGCCATACATATCTCTTCACACATTATTATTATACCTGACCTTGCTGTTACCGATACAGGACCCTCCCCTGAGGAGCGAGACCCCCGGTAATCCCACCTGTGAGCTGCCGGAGCTCCTCTTCTATACAGCAGATAGTAATGTCCGGCTCCTCCGCCATCATCTTCTCCTGTAAATTCAGGAACTTCTCTCTGCTTTATTTTTATACAATTAGAGAATTGAAACTCCCCTCCCCGGTCCTGAGCGCGGCCGGGCGTCACTTCTCCACGGTCAGGAGTGGCCACTTCCCCATCCCAGGACTCACATCAATGTTTACTGAGCTCTTAATATGTAATGTATGAATGAGCTGCTGATACAACACTATCACCGGTTCTCTATCAGTTATGCTCCATTTCCTTAAGGTTTTTTTAATGTTTATTTTGCTTTAAAAAAAAATCAATGACGTTTTGATCATCTATAAATCGTGACATAATCTATAATCTCACTGCTCTACAGTATTAAACGATCCATAGTCTCACTGCTCTTACAGTAAAGAATCCTATAGTCTCACTGATCTTACAGTAAAGAATCTATAGTTCACTGCTCATACAGTAAATGAATCCATAGTCTCACTGTCTTACAGTAAAGAATCATAGTGTCACTGCTCTACAGTAAAGAATCCTATAGTGTCACTGCTCTACAGTAAAGAATCCATAGTCTCACTGCTCTTACAGTAAAGAATCCATAGTGTCAATGCTCTTACAGTAAAGAATCATAGTGTCCTGCTCTTATAGTAAAGATCATAGTCTCACTGCTCTACAGTAAGAATCCATAGTCTCACTGCTCTTATAGTAAAGAATCCATAGTCTCACTGCTTACAGTAAAGAATCCATAATCTCACTGCTCTTAAGTAAGAATCATAGTCTCATGCTCTTACGTATGAGTCCATAGTGTCACTGCTTACGTAAGAATCCATAGTTCACTGCTCTTCAGTAAACATCCTAGTCTCACTGCTCTTACAGTAAGGAATCCAAGTGTCAATGCTCGCAGTAAAGAATCCATAGTGTCACTGCTCTTATAGTAAAGAATCCATAGTCTCCTGTTCTTACAGTAAGAATCCTAGTGTCTGCTCTTCAGTAAAAATCCATAGTTCACTGCTCTTATAGTAAAGAATCCATAGTCTCCGTGCTCTTATAGCAAAAATCCATAGTCTCCGTGCTTTATAGTAAAAATCATAGTTCACTGCTTTTAGTAAAGAATCCATAGTCTCATTGCCTTACAGTAAATATCCATAGTTTCACTGCTCTTACAGTAAATAATCATGTTTCAGCTCTTACAGTAAAGAATCATAGTTCTCTGTTTGTAAGATCCATAGTCTCACTGATCTTACAGTAAATAATCCATAGTTCACTGCTCTACAGTAAGAATCCATAGTGTCATGCTTTCAGTAAAATCCATAGTGTACTGCTTTATATAAAGATCATAGTCTCCTGCTCTATATAAAGAATCATAGTCTCCTGCTCTTATAGTAAGAATCCATAGTCTCACTGCTCTTATAGTAAAGAATCCATAGTCTCACTGTCTTACAGTAAATATCCATAGTTTCACTGCTCTTACAGTAAAGAATCCATAGTTCACTGCTCTTAAGTAAAAATCCATGTTCACTGCTCTACAGTAAAGAATCCATATCTCACTGCTCTTACAGTAAAGAATCCATAGTTCACTGCTCTTACAGTAAAGAACCATATTCATGCTCTTATAGTAAAGAATCATATCTCACTGCTCTACAGTAAAGAATCCATAGTCTCACTGCTCTTACAGTAAAGAATCCATAGTGTCACTGCTCTTATAGTAAAGAATCATAGTGCACTGCTCTTATAGTAAAGAATCCATAGTCTCACTGCTCTACAGTAAAGAATCCATAGTCACTGCTCTTATAGTAAAGAATCCATATCTCACTGCTCTTATAGTAAAGAATCCATAGTTCACTGCTCTTAAGTAAAGAATCCTAGTGTCACTGCTCTATAGTAAAGAATCCATGTGTCATGCTCTATATAAAGAATCCATAGTCTCACGTCTTACAGTAAAGAATTCATGTCTCATTGTTCTTATAGTAAAGATCATAGTCTCACTGCTCTTACAGTAAAGAATCCATAGTTCATGCTCTAAGTAAAGATCCATAGTCCTGTCTCTTATATAAAGAATCTAGTCACTGCTCTTATAGTAAAGAATCCATAGTCTACTGTCTTACAGTAAAGAATCCATAGTCTCAAGTCTTTAGTAAAAATCCATAGTCTCACTGCTTTATAGTAAAGAATCCATAGTCTCATGCTCTTAGTAAAGAATCCATAGTTCACTGCTCTTATAGTAAAGAATCCATAGTCTCACTGTTACAGTAAAGAATCCATATTCACTGCTCTACAGTAAAGAATCCATAATCTCATGCTCTTACAGTAAAGAATCATAGTCTCACTGCTCTAAGTAAAGAATCCATAGTGTCACTGCTCTTAAGTAAAGATCCATAGTCTCACTGCTCGTACAGTAAAGAATCCATAGTCCACTGCTCTTATAGTAAAATCCATAGTCTCACTGCTTTACAGTAAGAATCCATAATCTACTGCTCTTATAGTAAAATCCATAGTCTCACTGCTCTACAGTAAAGAATCCATAGTTCACTGCTCTTACAGTAAAATCCATAGTGTCACTGCTCTTACAGTAAAGATCCATAGTCTCATGCTCTTACAGTAAAAATCATGTCTCACTGCTCTTACAGTAAAGAATCCATAGGTCATGCTCTACAGTAAAGAATCCATAGTGTCACTGCTCTTAAGTAAAGAATCCATAGTTCACGTTTTACAGTAAAGAATCATAGTCTCATGTCTTATAGTAAAGATTCCATAGTTCACTGCTCTTACAGTAAAGAATCCATAGTTCACTGCTCTATAGTAAAGAATCCATAGTCTCACTGCTCTTATAGTAAAGAATCCATAGTCTCATCTGCTCTTACAGTAAATAATCCATAGTTCACTGCTCTACAGTAAAGAATCCATAGTCTCACTGCTCTTACAGTAAAGAATCCATAGTGTCACTGCTCTTACAGTAAAGAATCCATAGTGTCACTGCTCTATAGTAAAGAATCCATAGTCTCACTGTCTTACAGTAAAGAATCATAGTCTCATGTCTTAAGTAAAGAATCCATAGTCTCACTGCTCTTAAGTAAAGAATCCATAGTGTCACTGCTCTTATAGTAAAGAATCCATAGTTCACTGCTCTATAGTAAAGAATCCATAGTGTCATGCTCTTACAGTAAAGAATCCATAGTCTCACTGTCTTACAGTAAAGAATCATAGTCTCACTGTCTTACAGTAAAGAATCCATAGTGTCATGCTCTTATAGTAAAGAATCCATAGTCTCACTGCTCTTATAGTAAAGAATCCATAGTCTCACTGTTCTTACAGTAAAGAATCCATAGTCTCACTGCTCTTAAGTAAAAATCCATAGTCTCACTGCTCTTATAGTAAAGAATCCATAGTCTCACTGCTCTTATAGTAAAGAATCATAGTGTCACTGCTCTTACAGTAAAGAATCCATAGTCTCACTGCTCTTACAGTAAAGAATCCATAGTTCACTGCTCTTACAGTAAGAATCCATAATCTCACTGCTCTTACAGTAAAGAATCCATAGTCTCACTGCTCTTATAGTAAAGAATCCATAGTGTCACTGTTCTACAGTAAAGAATCCATAGTCTCACTGCTCTACAGTAAAGAATCCATAGTTCACTGCTCTTATAGTAAAGAATCCATAGTTCACTGCTCTTATAGTAAGAATCCATAGTCTCATGCTCTTAAGTAAAGTCTTTCATGCTCTTATAGTAAAGAATCCATAGTCTCACTGCTCTTATAGTAAAGAATCCATAGTCTCACTGCTCGTTACAGTAAAGAATCCATAGTCTCACTGCTCTTATAGTAAAGAATCCATAGTCTCACTGCTCTGTACAGTAAAGAATCCATAATCTCACTGCTCTTATAGTAACGAATCCATAGTCTCACTGCTCTTACAGTAAAGAATCCATAGTCTCACTGCTCTTACAGTAAAGATCCATAGTGTCACTGCTCTTACAGTAAAGAATCCATAGTCTCACTGCTCTTACTAGTAAAAATCCATAGTCTCACTGCTCTTACAGTAAAGAATCCATAGTCTCACTGCTCTTACAGTAAAGAATCCATAGTCTCACTGCTCTTATAGTAAAGAATCCATAGTCTCATGTTCTTACAGTAAAGAATCCATAGTCTCACTGTTTCTTATAGTAAAGAATTCCATAGTTCACTGCTCTTACAGTAAAGAATCCATAGTGTCACTGCTCTTATAGTAAAGAATCCATAGTGTCACTGCTCTTATAGTAAAGAATCCATAGTGTCACTGCTCTTTACAGTAAAAATCCATAGTCTTCACTGCTCTTAAGTAAAGAATCCATAGTCTCACTGCTCTTATAGTAAAGAATCCATAGTCTCATTGCTCTTATAGTAAAAATCCATAGTTTCACTGCTCTTACAGTAAATAATCCATAGTTTCACTGCTCTTACAGTAAAGAATCCATAGTTTCACTGCTCTTACAGTAAAGAATCCATAGTCTCACTGCTCTTACAGTAAATAATCCATAGTGTCACTGCTCTTACAGTAAAGAATCCATAGTGTCACTGCTCTTACAGTAAAGAATCCATAGTGTCACTGCTCTTACAGTAAATAATCCATAGTCTCCTGCTCTTATAGTAAAGAATCCATAGTCTCCGTGCTCTTATAGTAAAGAATCCATAGTCTCACTGCTCTTAAGTAAAGAATCCATAGTCTCACTGCTCTTACAGTAAATAATCCATAGTCTCACTGCTCTTACAGTAAATAATCCATAGTTCACTGCTCTTATAGTAAAGAATCCATAGTCTCACTGCTCTTATAGTAAAGAATCCATAGTCTCACTGCTCTTATAGTAAAGAATCCATAGTCTCACTGCTCTTACAGTAAAGAATCCATAGTCTCACTGCTCTTACAGTAAAGAATCCATAGTCTCACTGCTCTTATAGTAAAGAATCCATAGTGTCACTGCTCTACAGTAAAGAATCCATAGTGTCACTGCTCTTACTAGTAAAGAATCCATAGTCTCACTGCTCTTATAGTAAAGAATCCATAGTCTCACTGCTCTTATAGTAAAGAATCCATAGTGTCACTGCTCTTACAGTAAAGAATCCATAGTGTCACTGCTCTTATAGTAAAGAATCCATAGTCTCACTGCTCTTATAGTAAAGAATCCATAGTCTCACTGCTCTATAGTAAAGAATCCATAGTCTCACTGCTCTTAAGTAAAGAATCCATAGTGTCACTGCTCTTATAGTAAAGAATCCATAATCTCACTGCTCTTACAGTAAAGAATCCATAGTTCACTGCTCTTATAGTAAGATATATTCCCCTATAAGTCCATCTCACTGCTCTTACAGTAAATAATCCATAGTTTCACTGCTCTTACAGTAAAGAATCCATAGTCTCACTGCTCTTACAGTAAAGAATCCATAGTCTCACTGCTCTTACAGTAAAGAATCCATAGTCTCACTGCTCTTATAGTAAAGAATCCATAGTGACACTGCTCTTATAGTAAAGAATCCATAGTGTCACTGCTCTTACAGTAAAGAATCCATAGTTCACTGATCTTACAGTAAATAATCCATAGTGTCACTGCTCTTACAGTAAAGAATCCATAGTGTCACTGCTCTTATAGTAAAGAATCCATAGTGTCACTTCTTTTACAGTAAAGAATCTGCATCTTATATTCCTATCACTGAGCCAATTCTTACCCACTTAGGGTGCTTTCACATTAGCGTTCCCCTTCGAAGCATTCTGCGCAGCACCGCAAGTCCCTAGCTTTATAATGGAGAGCACATGTTGCATTTCTTGTGCGGACGAGACTGGGTGATTTGTGCGCTGGCATCCGCCTGCGCACAGATCACATATGGCAGTGAATGGGTGCGCACGGTCATGCGCAGTCAAGCGCAGCACCGTGCGCTCCCATTAAAAGATAGGGGCTGGCGGTGCTGCACTCACATTGCGGCTCCCTTCCGCGGAATGCTGCGGAGGGGATCGCCAATGTGAAAGTAGCCTTACACATATTTTCCCCTATCCCCATTGTTCACATTTTATGTATTAACCTTTTGTGTGGCTCCATAGACTTGCATTGGAGAGTTTGATCCAAATCTCAGGTCATGATCAGACATGTTCGGGGGTGTAGGGTGCTGTCACCCTCGTCCTGGGGATGGCTGTGCTCCTGTACATATATTGACGTGTTCTGTATCTATGTTGACATGTTATAGATTTATGGGCATAGTGTTTGGTCCCTGGTGCATTGGGTAAATTCGGGTTACATTAGCTATTGAGCTAGTACACCCCTTAAGGGTGGAGTTACGGGTTTCCTCTAGCTAGTGGTAGTGAGTCCACCCATAGAGGCAAGGTTTAGGCAACAAGACAAGTACTGCACATTACCAACACTGAACCGCACCCATGTATGATTCGACTGGACCCTTTGGGCCACCCCAGGTTTTTGGTGTCTAGGATCTCCCCCCAGTGTTGTGCTCATTCTCTGCCTTTGGCAGGAGCTGGGGCAGCGGCTGTTTCCTCCAGTGCCAGTTCTGTGGACCTCGAGCAAACGGGTTACCACAGTGCAAGAGGCAAAGGAATTTTGTCTAGTGGTGGCCCTGATTGTCCCCTTGGGACGGATCCCCATGGGTGGGTAGGGCTGAAGCCAACAGAGACCGCATACGTTCCCGGCAGTGATGTCAGGGATGAGAGTCTGGAGGTGCTGGGTCGAGGGGATCAGTGTGCAGCAAATTGTACCAATTTGAATATTCCCAAAAAAAGTAACGTTTAAGCTGTGTGTCCATGTTTCATGAGATCTGTTTTCTAGACTGTCTTAAACCTTGATGAGGATAACACTGGACTGAACTGAGGAGCACTAAAGAGCCGGGTGAGGCAAGCTCAGGAAAGCGGAGCAAGCTCAGGAAAGCTAGAGCAAGCTCAGAAAAACCGGAGCAAGCTCAGGAAATCCAGAGCAAGCTCAGCAAAACCAGAGCAAGCTCAGCAAAACCAGAGCAAGCTCAGCAAAATTGGAGCAAGCTTAGCAAAACCAGAGCAACCTCAGCAAACTCAGAGCAAGCTCAGCAAAACCGGAGCAATCACAGCAAAACCAGAGCAAGCTCAGGAAAGCCAGAGCAAGCTCAGGAAAGCTAGAGCTAGCTCAGGAAAGCCGGAGCAAGCTCAGGGAATCCAGAGCAAGCTCAGCAAAACCGGAGCAAGCTCAGCAAAACCGGAGCAAGCTCAGCAAAACCAGAGCAACCTCAGCAAAGCCAGAGCAAGCTCAGCAAAACCGGAGCAAGCACAGCAAAACGAGAGCAAGCTCAGCAAAGCTAGAGCAAGCTCAGGAAAGCCAGAGCAAGCTCAGGAAAGCCAGAGCAACTCGGCAAAACCGTAGCAAGCTCAGCAAAACTGGAGCAAGCTCAGCAAAGCCAGAGCAAGCTCATCAAAACTAGAGCAAGCTCCGCAAACCGGAGCAAGCTCAGGAAAGCCAGAGCAAGCTCAGCAATACTGGAGCAAGCTCAGCAAAACTGGAGCAAGCTCAGCAAAACCGGAGCAAGTTCAGGAAAGCTAGAGCAAGCTCAGCAAAACTGGAGCAAGCTCAGGAAAGCCGGAGCAAGCTCAGGAAATCCAGAGCAAGCTCAACAAACCCAGAGCAAACTCAGCAAAACTGGAGCAAGCTCAGGAAAATCAGAGCCAGCTCAGCAAAACCGGAGCAAGCTCAGCAAAACTGGAGCAAGCTCAGAAAAGCCGGAGCAAGCTCAGGAAATCCAGAGCAAGCTCAGCAAAGCTAGAGCAAGCTCAGCAAAACTGGAGCAAGCTCAGCAAAACCGGAGGAAGCTCAGGAAAGCCAGAGCAGGCTCAGCAAAACTGGAGCAAGCTCAGCAAAACTGGAGCAAGCTCAGCAAATCCAGAGCAAGCACAGGAAGGCTAGAGCAAGATCAGCAAAACTGGAGCAAGCTCAGGAAAGCCGGAGCAAGCTCAGGAAATCCAGAGCAAACTCAGCAAAGCCAGAACAAGCTCAGCAAAACTGGAGCAAGCTCAGCAAAACCAGAGCAAGCTCAGGAAAGCCAGAGCAAGCTCAGCAAAACTGGAGAAAGCTCCGCAAAACCGGAGCAAGCTCAGGAAAGCCAGAGCAGGCTCAGCAAAACTGGAGCAAGCTCAGCAAAACTGGAGCAAGCTCAGCAAAGCCAAAGCAAGCTCAGGAAAGCTAGAGCAAACTCAGCAAATCCAGAGCAAGCTCAGCAAAACCAAAGCAAGCTCATCAAAACTAGAGCAAGCTCCGCAAAGCCGGAGCAAGCTCAGGAAAGCCAGAGCAAGCTCAGCAATACTGGAGCAAGCTCCGCAAAACCGGAGCAAGCTCAGGAAAGCCAGAGCAAGCTCAGCAATACTGGAGCAAGCTCCGCAAAACCGGAGCAAGCTCAGGAAAGCCAGAGCAAGCTCAGCAATACTGGAGCAAGCTCAGCAATACTGGAGCAAGCTCAGCAAAACTGGAGCAAGCTCAGCAAAAACCAGAGCAAGTTCAGGAAAGCTAGAGCAAGCTCAGCAAAACTGGAGTAAGCTCAGGAAAGCCGGAGCAAGCTCAGGAAATCCAGAGCAAGCTCAGCAAAGCCAGAGCAAACTCAGCAAAACTGGAGCAAGCTCAGGAAATCCAGAGCCAGCTCAGCAAAACCGGAGCAAGCTCAGCAAAACTGGAGCAAGCTCAGCAAAACTGGAGCAAGCTCAGGAAAGCCGGAGCAAGCTCAGGAAATCAAGAGCAAGCTCAGCAAAACTGGAGCAAGCTCAGCAAAACCGGAGGAAGCTCAGGAAAGCCAGAGCAAGCTCAGCAAAACTGGAGCAAGCTCAGCAAAACTGGAGCAAGCTCAGCAAATCCAGAGCAAGCACAGGAAGGCTAGAGCAAGATCAGCAAAACTGGAGCAAGCTCAGGAAAGCCGGAGCAAGCTCAGGAAATCCAGAGCAAACTCAGCAAAACTGGAACAAGCTCAGCAAAACTGGAGCAAGCTCAGAAAAACCAGAGCAAGCTCAGGCAAAAGCCAAAGAGCAAGCTCCAGCAAAACTGGAGCAAGCTCAGAAACAGAGCAGCCAGCAAAACTGGAGCAAGCTCAAAACTGGACAAGCTCAGGCAAAGCTCAGCAAAACTCAGGAAGCTAAGCTAAAACTCAGCAAAACTGGAGCAAGCTCAGCAAACAGAGCAGCCAAACGCAAGCTCAGGAAAGCTAGAAGCTAGCAATGAGCACTCCAGCAAAATCCAGGAGCAAGCTCAGCAAAACCAGAGCAAGCTCAGCAAAACTAGAGCAAGCTCCGCAAAGCCGGAGCACAGCTCAGGAAAGCCAGAGCAAGCTCAGCAATACTGGAGCAAGCTCAGCAAAACGGAGCAAGCTCAGGAAAGCCCAGAGCAAGCTCAGCAACTGAACTGGAGCAAGCTGCCGAGCAATAGAACCAGAGCAGTCGCAATGGAGACTCAGGAAAGCCAGAGCAAGCTCAGAAACTAAAGTAGCTAACTGGAGCAAGCTCAGCAAAACTGGCTGGAGCAAGCTCAGCAAAAACACAAGCAGCAAACTGAGAGCTCAGGAACGAAGAGCTCAGACGAGCAAGCTCAGCAAAACTGAGCGCTAAGCAAGCTCAGAAAGCCAGAGCAAGCTACAGGAAATCAGAGCAAGCTCAGCAAAGCCTAGAGCAAGCTCAGCAAAACCTGGAGCAAGCTCAGGAAACCAGAGCAAGCCTCAGCAAAACTGGAGACAAGCTCAGCAAAACTGGAGCAAGCTCAGAGCAAAACTGAGCAAGCTCGAGAAAGCCGGAGCAAGTCAGCAAAACGAGAAGCTCAGAAAACGGAGCAAGCTCAGCAAAATCCGAGAAGCTCAGAAAGCCAGAGCAAGCTCAGCAAAACTGAGCAGTCAAAACTGAGCAAGCTCAGCAAATCCAGAGCAAGCCAGAAAGCTAGAGCAAGTCAGCAAAAGCACTCAGGAAGACAAGCTCGCACAGCGAAAGTCCATGAGCAAGCTGCAGGCAAGCTCGACGAGCAGCTCAGCAAACTGGAGAAAGCTCAGCAAACATCGGAGCAAGCTCAGCAAAGCCAATGCAAGTCAGAAAGCTAGAGCAAGCTCAGCAAATCCGAGGTAAGCTCAGAAAGCTAGAGCAAGCTCCAAAACCAATGCAACCTAGGAGAGCATGGAAGTCTCAGCAAGCCAGAGTAGCTCATTGCAAAGCAAGAGCTAATCAGCAAAGCCATGCCCTGTATGCCCTCATCCTGGGCATGTGAACTGTTATTAGCTCATGTGATTGCTTGCACTTTGGGTGATTGAGTTGAATTAAGGGAATTGATATTTACACGTGCCTGTCTAACAAGTTTGATAACTAAAAGTTATTTGTAGATCAGTAATGCACTTGCATAGATCCGTACTGATCTTAGATCTTCAGAACACAGAATTTTACCTCTCCACATTTAAAAGCAATTTCTTTTCTGTATCCTATCTTTAGCCTCTGTAGATGCCGCTCTGCACAGGATCCTATCTGTTTTATTTTCTAGCCTCTGTAGATTTCCACTGCACAAGGATCCTATATGTTTTAATTTCTTTTTATTTCTAGCCCTGTAATGCTGCTCTGCATGGGATCCTTTATGTTTTATTTTCTAGTCCTGTATATGCTGCTCTGCAAAGATCCTATATTTTAATTTTAGACCCTGTAGATGCCGCTCTGCATGGGATCCTTTATGTTTTATTTTCTAGTCCCTCTGATGCCGCTCTGCATGGGATCCTATATGTTTTACTTTCTAACCCTTGTAGATGCTGCTCTGCATGGGATCCTATGTTTTATTTTCTAGCCCTGTAGATGCTGCTCTGCACGGGATCCTATATGTTTTATTTTCTAGCCCCTGTATATGCTGCTCTGCACAAGTTCCTATATTTTATTTTCTAGTCCCTGTAGATGCCGCTCTGCATGGGATCCTATGTTTTATTTTCTAGCCCCTCTTGATGCCGCTCTGCATGGGATCCTATATGTTTTATTTTCTAGCCCTTGTAGATGCCGCCCTGCATGGAATCCTATATGTTTAATTTTCCAACCCTTGTAAATGCTGCCTTGCACAGGATCCTATATGTTTCATTTTCTAGTCCCTATAGATGCCGCTCTGCACGGCATCCTATATGTTTTATTTTCTAGCCCCTGTAGATGCCGCTCTGCATTAGATCCTATATGTGTTCTAGCCCTTGTAGATGCCGCTCTGCATGGAATCCTATATGTGTTCTAGCCCTTGTAGATGCCGCTCTGCATGGGATCCTTTATGTTTCATTTTCTAGCCCTTGTAGATGCCGCTCTGCATGGGATCCTATATGTGTTCTAGCCCTTGTAGATGCCGCTCTGTATGGGGTCCTATATATGTTTTATTTTCTAGCCCTTGAAGATGCCGCTCTGCATGGAATCCTTTATGTTTTATTTTCTAGCCCTTGAAGATACTGCTCTGCATGTGATCCTATATGTGTTCTAGCCCCTGTACATGCCGCTCTGCATGGAATCCAATATGTTTAATTTTCTAACCCCTGTAAATGCTGCCTTGCACAGGATCCTATATGTTTTATTTTCTAGCCCCTGTAGATGCCGCTCTGCACAGGATCCTATGTTTTATTTTTCAGCACCTCTAGATGCCGCTCTGCACAGGATCCTATATGGTTACTTTCTAGCCCCTGTAGATGATGCTTTGCATGGAATCCTATGGTTTATTGTCTAGCCCCTGTAGATGCTGCGCTGCATTGGATCCAATATATTTTATTTTCTAGCCCCTGTGCATGCTGCTCTGCATGGAATCCTATAGATTTTATTTTCTAGCCCCTGTGCATGCTGCTCTGCATGGAATCCTATATGTTTTATTTTTTAGCCCCTGTAAATGCTGCCTTGCACAGGATCCTATATGTTTCA
The DNA here is from genome assembly GCA_033576535.1 of Allobates femoralis. Classification (NCBI taxonomy): domain Eukaryota; kingdom Metazoa; phylum Chordata; class Amphibia; order Anura; family Aromobatidae; genus Allobates; species Allobates femoralis. Next base: position 19,151,351 of record JARQOC010000003.1, read on the forward strand.
TTTTCTTGTCCCTATAGATGCCACTCTGCACGGCATCCTATATGTTTTATTTTCTAGCCCCTGTAGATGTCGCTCTGCACGGGATCTTTTATGTTTTATTTTCTAGCCCTTGTAGATGCCACTCTGCATGGGATCCTATATGTGTTCTAGCCCTTGTAGATGCCGCTCTGCATGGAATCCTTTATGTTTTATTTTCTAGCCCTTGTAGATGCCACTCTGCATGGGATCCTATATGTGTTCTAGCCCTTGTAGATGCCGCTCTGCATGGGATCCTTTATGTTTTATTTTCTAGCCCTTGTAGATGCCGCTCTGCATGGGATCCTATATGTGTTCTAGCCCTTGTAGATGCCGCTCTGTATGGGGTCCTATATATGTTTTATTTTCTAGCCCTTGAAGATGCCGCTCTGCATGGGATCCTTTATGTTTTATTTTCTAGCCCTTGAAGATACTGCTCTGCATGGGATCCTATATGTGTTCTAGCCCTTGTAGATGCCGCTCTGCATGTGATCCTATATGTGTTCTAGCCCCTGTACATGCCGCTCTGCATGGAATCCAATATGTTTAATTTTCTAACCCCTGTAAATGCTGCCTTGCACAGGATCCTATATGTTTTATTTTCTAGCCCCTGTAGATGCCGCTCTGCACAGGATCCTATGTTTTATTTTCCAGCACCTCTAGATGCCGCTCTGCACAGGATCCTATATGTTTACTTTCTAGCCCCTGTAGATGATGCTTTGCATGGAATCCTATGGTTTATTGTCTAGCCCCTGTAGATGCTGCTCTGCATTGGATCCTATATATTTTATTGTCTAGCCCCTGTGCATGCTGCTCTGCATGGAATCCTATATGTTTTATTTTCTAGCCCCTGTGCATGCTGCTCTGCATGGAATCCTATATGTTTTATTTTCTAGCCCCTGTAAATGATGCCTTGCACAGGATCCTATATGTTTCATTTTCTTGTCCGTATAGATGCCGCTCTGCATGGAATCCTATATGTTTTATTTTCTAGCCCCTGTAGATGCCACTCTGCACAGGATCCTATATGTTTTTTTTTTCTAGCCCCTGTAGATGCCGCTCTGCACAGGATCCTATGTTTTATTTTCCAGCCCCTCTAGATGCCGCTCTGCACAGGATCCTATATGTTTCATTTTCTTGTCCGTATAGATGCCGCTCTGCATGGAATCCTATATGTTTAATTTTCTAACCCCTGTAAATGTTGCCTTGCACAGGATCCTATATGTTTCATATTCTAGCCCTTGTAGATGCTGCTCTGCATGGGATCCTATATGTGTTCTAGCCCTTGTAGATGCTGCTCTGCATGGGATCCTATATGTGTTCTAGCCCCTGTAGATGCCGCTCTGCATGGGATCCTATATGTTTTATTTTATAGCCCTTGTAGATGCCGCTCTGCATGGAATCCTATATGTTTTATTTCCTAGCCCCCGTAGATGCCGCTCTGCACGGGATTCTATGTTTTATTTTCTAGCCCCTGTAGATGCCGCTCTGCATGGGATCCTATATGTTTTATTTTCTAACCCCTGTAGATGCCGCTCTGCATTAGATCCTATATGTTTTATTTTCTAGCCCATGAAGATGCCGATCTGCATGGGATCCTATATGTGTTCTAGCGCTTGTAGATGCCGCTCTGCATGGGATCCTATATGTTTTATTTCATAGGCCTTGTAGATGCTGCTCTGCATGGAATCATGTGTTTTATTTTCTAGCCCCTATAGATGCTGTTCTGCATGGAATCCTATATGTTTTATTTTCTAGCCCTTGTAGATGCCTCTCTGCATGGGATCCTATATGTATTCTAGCCCCTCTACATGCTGCTCTGCATGGAATCTTATATATTTTATTTTCTAGCCCCTGTAAATGCTGCCTTGCACAGGATCCTATATGTTTCATTTTCTTGTCTGTATAGATGCCGCTCTGCACAGGATCCTATATGTTTTATTTTCTAGCCCGTGTAGATGCTGCTCTGCGCAGGATCCTATATGTTTTATTTTCTAGCCCATGTAGATGCCACTCTGCACAGGATCCTATATGTTTTATTTTCTAGCCCCTGTAGATGCCACTCTGCACAGGATCCCATTTTTTTTTTATAATCCCTGTAGATAACGCTCTGCACAGGATCCTATGTTTTATTTTCTAGCCCCTGTAGCTACCGCTCTGCACAGGATCCTATATGTTTATTTTCTAGCCCCTGTAGATGCCGCTCTGCACAGGATCCTATGTTTTATTCTCAAGTGCAGGACGGGGTTAAACTTCAGAAACAATTGATATGCAATAACAGGTAACATCTGACAAAGAGGGGGGGGGGTAAGTTTTCCGAACAGAGAAGTGTAGTAATAGTCTGAATTAGTCCCGTTTTTGCTAACATAAGCGGAAGCTCATAAAGAGGCGACAGGAGCAGATTGCCGAGTTGCCATGTGAGTTTACAATGTCAACAAACACACATGTGAGAATATTTACTGCACATGTCAGTCATACTGGGCAAACTGGGAAATCTGTACCTATTCCCACTAACAATGGAGAGGTGTATCCACACAGGTGAGGAATATCTGGTCTGCTGTGAACCCGAGAGTGATCATCCTCTATCCTCCCCTCTCATAGGAGAAAGTCACAGCACCACGTACAATATATAGGATATCTACAGAAAAGTACTGATCCTATAAAGGTGAAGATTTCAGCTGCGGGATGTGTTGGTACAAGCAGGGGTGTAATTTGTGACTACAGCAGGTACAGGGTTACAATTGCAACCGGGCCCTAGAGCCTAGGGGGCCCCAAAGTCCCTTTGTCCTATATAAAAAGACTAATACTATTAAAGATTTGCAGTAATTGGGGGCCCCATTGAAGCATTTTCATCAGGGCCCTGAGCTTTGAGTTACGCCGCTGGGTACAAGTGATGTGAAACGTCTTAAGAATTAACAGAAACGAATGGAGAAATGAGACATAAAGAAGGAAGAACAAGAGGAGAAAAGAAAGTAGAAATGAGAAAAATACAGGAAAACCGCCTTAAAGGTAAAGTGTCGTAGAGGTGGAATAACGGCCATCAGAAGTGGGACGTGAAGGAGGTTTCCATTAATAACAAGTTATCAGCGATCCACAGGAGAGGTGATCTCTACAACGACTGAGATCCCCCCAATCCCGGGAGTGGGGTCAGCAGGTGCCACCTCTTCATTCCCTGAGCTCTGAGCCTGAGGGCAGAAATCCTGTCAATTCCAACCTCGGCTCAACTATTATCACCAATGGTATTAATGGGCAGCCGAGGACGGATCTCACACTTAATGCACTTGTATAAATTATGAAGATCCACTGCCGACAGATCCCTTTGCAGCCTGTGTGGCCTAAATGTTGTTCAATGGCTGCAGCATCTCCAGACTTGTCTCCTGTGGCTGCAGCATCTCCAGACTTGTCTCCTGTGGCTGCAGCATCTCCAGACTTGTCTAATGTGACTGCAGCGTCTCCAGATTTGTCTCCCAAAGCTGCAGTGTCTCTGGACTTGTCCCCCATAGCTGGAGTGTCTCTGGACTTGTCCCCCATAGCTGGAGTGTCTCTGGACTTGTCTCCCAAAGCTGGAGTGTCTCTGGTCTTGTCTGCCATAGCTGCAGTGTCTCTGGACTTGTCTCCCATAGCTGAAGTGTCTCTGGACTTGTCTCCCATAGCTGGAGTGTCTCTGGACTTGTCTCCCATAGCTGGAGTGTCTCTGGACTTGTCTCCCATAGCTGAAGTGTTTCTGGACTTTTCTAATGTGACTGCAGCATCTCCAGACTTTTCTCCTATAGCTGGAGTGTCTCTGGACTTGTCTCCCATAGCTGGAGTGTCTCTGGACTTGTCCCCCATAGCTGGAGTGTCTCTGGACTTGTCTCCCATAGCTGGAGTGTCTCTGGACTTGTCTCCCATAGCTGGAGTGTCTCTGGACTTGTCCCCCATAGCTGGAGTGTCTCTGGACTTGTCTCCCATAGCTGGAGTGTCTCTGGTCTTGTCTCCTATAGCTGGAGTGTCTCTGGACTTGTCTCCCATAGCTGGAGTGTCTCTGGACTTGTCCTCCATAGCTGCAGTGTCTCTGGACTTGTGTCCCATAGCTGGAGTGTCTCTGGACTTGTCTCCCATAGCTGGAGTGTCTCTGGACTTGTCCTCCATAGCTGCAGTGTCTCTGGACTTGTCCCCCATAGCTGGAGTGTCTCTGGACTTGTCTCCCATAGCTGCAGTGTCTCTGGACTTGTCTCCCATGGCTGCAGCGTCTCCAGACTTGTCTCCATTGTGCACATGAGGGATGTTATTACTCAATGATTCCACAGAGGATTCTGATGATTTGCCCAAGTGCATTCAGCAACAGGTGCTTCCTGAATCCTCAGGCGATTATTAATAACTCAATAATGGCAGCCAAGGCTGAAGGTGCAACTTCTCCAAACTTGCCTGCCATGGCCTCAAAGACTCCAGACTTGTCTTTCATGGCTACAGCACCTCTGGACTTGTCTCCCATGGCTGTAACATCTCTGGACTTATCTGCAGATGTGCTTCAACTCCAGGATTATCTTCTCCCCTCACACACTGAGCTGCGGAGCTGTCAGCACTCATTCTGTGCCTCATTCTGTGCCTCATTCTGTGTCTCTAGTCTATGCTCTCTAATGTCAGGCTCTCCACAGCCTGTAATGGAGGAGCACACACATGTCCCAGCTAGCGCCTCCCTGCTTCTCCAGCTTGTTCAGCCAATCGGTCTCTTCCTCTGCTGGATATAAATAGGAGCAAAGGCTTCTGGGAATTCTAGTTCAGGACAGTGCAGCAATAGAAGGCAGAGAAGGAGTCATTATTGCACAATTCTTTTTGTCCAGCAGTATATTCGTTTTGCAGACCTTGGGTTGTCCAATGTGGGCCCGTTTCTTTCTATTCGGAGGATAGCATGTGGAAGAATAAGTCCATTTGGCACAAAGATGACCATTCTGTGTCTGTCATTTACAGAACCTATAAAGACATGCTTTAAGTAACATTGTCCTCTGGCCTGACTGCATCCTGAAATAGCCTGTACCATCCTGGCCCCTTCCTGTAATAATGACCCGTGTCTTGGGCCCATCCAGTGACAATATCCCCCATCCTGGGCTCCTTCCAAGTATAATGTCCCTCACTCTGGACCCCTTCCTTGTATAATGCCTTCCATCACATGCCCCTTCCTGTTATAATGTCTCCTTCCTGGTCTAATGCCCCCCATCTTGGCACAATGTACCCAATCTTAATATAATGTCCTCCATCCTGGACCCCTTACTGGTATAATGTCCCTCATTCTAGTATAATGTTATTCCTCCTGTGCTCCTTCGTGGTATAATGTTATTCATCCTAGTCTAATCTATAGAGCAAGAGAGACACTTCCTTGCATAATATTCTTCATCCCTGGTATAATGTCCTCCATCCTGGGCTCCTTCCTGGTATAATCTATAGAGCAAGAGACATACAGAGAAACACTTCCTTGCACAATGTCTTTTATCCTGGTATAATGCTTCCATGCCAGGCCCTTTCCTGGCATAATGTCCCGATCCTGGGCCCCTTCCAGTAATAATCTCCTCTATCCCGGCCTCTTCTAGCAATAATGTCCCATGTCATGAGCCGGCTATGTCTTGATGTCGCCTATGGGGGACCTGAAGTCAGAAGGTCTCAGTGTTCAATCAATCGCAGGTCTTCTGTAGAGCTTGACTACGGTGTAACTGATGTGCTTGATCTTCTGTTATTCCCGATACATGATTCTGGACTTACACAGGGGTCCATTGGTTGAGTCCATGGAGTGGCTGCTGGCCGGTGGAGCAGGCTGGTGGAGGATGGTCAGAAAGCCGGGGCATTACCATCAGGATCAGGAATAAAATCCTCAGGCAATAGAATAGTCAAAATAGAAGCCAAGGTCAGAAATAGGATTACAACTAGCTAGGGGCCCCTTGGATAAGGCCACAGAGTGGCTGCTGGCCGGTGGAGTGGGCTGGCAGAGGATGTTCAGAAAGCCGGGTCATTACCAAGAGATCAGGATCAGGAATAAAAGAATCAGATAGTAGAATAGTCAAAACACAAGGTGAGGTTAGAAACAGAAACACAACTAGCTAGGGGCCCCTTGGATAAGGCCACAGAGTGGATGCTGGCCGGTGGAGTGGGCTGGCAGAGGATGTTCAGAAAGCCGGGTCATTACCAAGAGAACAGGATCAGGAATAAAAGAATCAGATAGTAGAATAGTCAAAACACAAGGTGAGGTTAGAAACAGAAACACAACTAGCTAGGGGCCCCTTGGATAAGGCCACAGAGTGGATGCTGGCCGGTGGAGTGGGCTGGCAGAGGATGGTCAGAAAGCCGGTTCATTACCTAGAGATCAGGATCAGGTATGAAAGAATCAGATAGTAGAATAGTCAAAATACAAAGTGAGGTTAGAAACAAACCCAACTAGCTAGGGGCCCCTTGGATAAGGCCACAGTGTAGCTGCTGTCTGGTGGAGTGGGCTGGTGGAGGATGGTCAGAAAGCCGCGTCATTACCAAGAGATCAGGATCAGGAATAAAAGAATCAGGTAGTAGAATAGTCAAAACACAAGGTGAGGTTAGAAACAGAAACACAACTAGCTAGGGGCCCCTTGGATAAGTCCACAGAGTGGCTGCTAGCCGGTGGAGTGGGCTAGCAGAGGATGGTCAGAAAGCCGCGTCATTACCAAGAGAACAGGATCAGGTATAAAAGAATCAGATAGTAGAATAGTCAAAATACAAAGTGAGGTTAGAAACAAACGCAACTAGCTAGGGGCCCCTTGGATAAGTCCACAGAGTGGCTGCTAGCCGGTGGGGCGGGCCAGCAATGGACGATCAGAAAGCCGCGTCATTACCAAGACATAATTATTAGTAATAAAAGCATCAGGCAGTAGAGTAGCCAAAATACAAGCCGGGATCAGGATAAAACTAACTAAGCTGCAGAAAAGAGATGGCCTGAACCAGGGTAAGCTGAACCTATAACTGGCAACTGGAAGCAGAGAGCTGGGGGCTGATACAGTGTGACCAAGACTCACAGAAAGCAGATAGAAAACAATGGAATCATTCAGGAATTAACCCCCAATCTGCCTCACTATAACATATAGAAACAACTCAGAGGGAATGAGTGCAGATATGGAGGTTACAGAGCAAATCGGCCCAATCTGGAAGGAGCCCGAACCTCAGCCGGGTCTCACATGTCACGGGTCCTGACGATTGATGCAGGAAAGGCTTGTGCTCGTCCCTCTGTCCTCGTCGTACCTTGTGTCTGTCAAGAGATGGAGGTGAGACGAGGGCGTTCTTCAGGCCCCCGAGATCAGAGACCACCAGGAATCACAATACAGAATTTCTCATCCTTTTATTATATTTTTATTACAGTTTATCAGTTTCGATATCATCAACAGTGAAAATAAATAATGTTGTAGCTCCACATGGTGCAAGATCCGGCAATCCTGCCGTTATGTGACGGTGAAGAGTGACTCCATACATACGAGCACGGCTGCTCACAATACTCTGCTCCAGAGAAGAAGAGAGTAGTGGACCGGCCCGTGAACCTAAAAACACCTTGATCACTAATTAAAGGGGTTGTTTGCCATAAGATCACCACCCATGTCCACAGCGCAGGTCCGGTGTTCACATCTGGCTTTATTTAAGTGATCAAAACTAAGCTGCAATACTGCCAAAAACCTGTGGAGAGGGGTGGCGCTATTTCTGGAAAACAAACTGTCAACAAAGGCCAGACAGAAGGCTTTAAGAAAAATTCTGGATCTTAGTAAATAATTCACATGAATGCTTACTAATAAAAGTGATTCACAAGCTACTCACAGCTCACCTCTTCCTCATCCCTTCACAATGACAGCCCATACCCACAGCAGTATCCTATGGCAGTCACTAAGTGATGGTCACAGCTCACCTCATCCTCCTCCATGCACAATGACAGCCCATGCCCACAGCACTACCCTACGGCATTCACTAAGTAATTATCGCACCTTATCCTCCTCCCTGCACAATGACGTGCATGCCCACAACACTCTACCATAAAAGTTAATAGGTGATGGTCACAGCTCACCTCCTTCCTCTCCCTACACATTGACAGCACATGCCTAGAAAATAATTCTATTTAAGTCAATAGGCAATGGTCGCAGCTCACCTTCCCTCCTCCATGCAAATCAGAGGGAATGCCTACTACATTCTCCCATAGAAGCAAAATTGATGGTTACAAGCTCACCTACTTCCCCTCCTAATGATGATGGCCACAATACTCCTATAAACGTCTGTATGGGACGAAAACAGCTCAGCTCCTTCCCATCCCTGCACAATCACAGTGTATGCCGACAACACTCACATAGAATGCAATAGGTGAAGGTCACAAGTTGTCTCTTTCCCTTCCCTGCATGGTCACAGCTCACCTTCTCCACCTCCCTGCATAGATCACATTGCATACCCAACACGTCCATAATCAGTGAATGTCACAGCTCACCTTCTCCACCCGCACAGATCACATTTCATACCACACTGTCAGTAAGTCAGTAGTGTATGATCACAGCTCACCTTCTCCACCTCCCTGCACAGATCACATTGCATACCCACAACACTGTCCAGTAGATGTCAGTAGTGTAATGATCACAGCTCACCTTCTCCACCTCCCTGCACAGATCACATTGCATACCCACAACACTGTCCAGCAGATGTCAGTAGTGTAATGGTCACAGCTCACCTTCTCACCTCTCACAGATCACATTGCATACCCACACACGTCCAGTAATGCAATGTAAGTCACAGCTCACTCTTAGGATGTCACACACGCAATCGCTGGCGAATCACTGCATTCCCGAATTGGCGCTGTGAGTGACATCGCCCGTGCTAGTGGCGGGTGACTGGGCGATTCTATGGCGAGAATCGCCGGTGGAGCGTCGCCTGATCGCTCTGCACTGCAGTGAAATCAGCGATATCCACCAGGCGATCTCAGCGCTTCGTGGAATGTGACAGGGCGATAGCGATGTAGAAAGCGAGCTCAGACATTCCGGAATCAATCCCGTAGGCGTGCCTGGCGTAGCTGTTTTCCGCGCCCCGTCTGCGGCGATTGGTGGCTTGGTGGTAACGCAGTTGTGTCGGCCAATCGGAGTGGTAGGGGCGCGATGTAACACTCTGGCACGTTTGTCTCCTCGCCGTACGTCACACTCTAACCCACATCGCTGATGAGATGGTGGCGTGCGATTGGCGATGTGTGAAAGGGAAGATCACTTCCGGTCTTCTGCAGGCAATTTCCGGAACGCAGGATCGCCGTAGATCGCACGGGGACATCCTACGTGTGACAGCTCCACAGCGTCTGAAAACAGTGCTCGAAACGTGCGCGCTCACGTCAAATCACCAGCAATATGGAAGCCATATGGCGGCGTGTGACGGCACCTTTATATTGGGATCATGAGGGCTCAGCAATCAAACATCTTGATTTTTTGGGATTAACCCTTTAATACATGCAGGTCAATAACTTCCTCAACAGAGTAATTTCTTGGCAAAAATTTTCTTTCCTGTTTTCAAAAAAGTGGCAAAAATGAGGTCACCCTGAGAGCGGAGTGTGTGAGCGGGGATCGTGGTCTGAGTCTCAGAGGTTCAGGGTCTTGGGGTCATCCTGAGAGCGGAGTGTGTGAGCGGGTGATCAGTGTCTTGGTCTCGGAGGTTTCAGGGTCTTGGGGGTCATCCTGAGAGCAGAGTGTGTGAGTGGGTGATTGAGTGTCTGGAGTCTCAGAGGTTTCAGGTCTTGGGGGTCATCCTGAGAGCGGAGTGTGTGAGCGGGTGATCGGTGGTCTCGGAGTCTCAGGTCTTGGGGGTCATCCGAAAGTGGAGTGTGTGAGCGGGTGATCGAGTCTCGGTTCTCAGGGGTTCAGGGTCTTGGGGTTCATCCTGAGAGCAGTATGTGTGAGCGGGTGATCGTGGTCTCGGTCTCAAGGTTTCAGGGTCTTGGGGGTCATCCTGAGAGCGGAGTGTGTGAGCGGGTGATCGGTGGTCTCGGAGTCTCAGGGTCTTGGGGGTCATCCTGAGAGTGGAGTGTTTGAGCGGGTGATCGGTGGTCTTGGAGTCTCAGAGGTTTCAGGGTCTTGGGGGTCATCCTGAAAGCAGAGTGTGTGAGCGGGTGATCGGTGGTCTCGCAGTCTCAGGGTCTTGGGGGTCATCCTGAGAGCGGAGTGTGTGAGCGGGTGATCGGTGGTCTTGGGTCTTGATGGTTTTGGGGTCTTGGGGGTCACCCTGAGAGCGGAGTGTTTGAGCGGGTGATCGGTGGTCTTGGGGGTTTCGGGGCCTTGGGGGTCATCCTGTGAGCAGTCTGTGAGCAGATGATCAGGGGTCTCATTTGGTCTTGGCTTCCACTTGGGGTCTGGATTCTCTTGGGTAGAACTCGGACAGCATGGACTCCGGGATACGTTTCAGCAGCTCCTTGGGGAAGATCCGGAGCAGCTGCCATCGATGTCCAACGACTCGAAGATGGTCCTGTTCTCGTAGGCTCCTAGAGAAGAAGATCAGCTGCAGTTAGATGGAGCAAGGCTTCTAGGGACAGATCCTCCTGGGTGATTCGTGGTTACATCAAAGTGGCCATAAATCAGTGCGGAGGAGACAGATGTGTTACACACAGCTCTCAGCTCCCTCATTCTCCAGACTGCAATGTGCAGGAAAGAGAAGAATTGGAAGGGGCCGAATGCCCCAAAATACATGGAAATAAGAAAAATATCCGGGAAAGGACAGTGATTGCTGGGGTCCGGCATAGGGGTACAGCAGCTATGGGGGACTGGCATATAGGGGTCCAGCAGATATGGGGTGTGGAAGTTAGGGGGTCTGGCAGATAAAGGGGGTCCATCAGATATGCGGGTACAGAAGATAGAAGGATCCAGAGAAGGTATGGAGGTCTGGCAGATTTTGGTGATCAAGCAGTTATGGGAGTCAGGTAGGTATGGGGATCTGGCAGATATGGAGGTCAATCAGATATGGGGTTCAGCATATACCGGGGTCTGGCAGATAATGGGATCCAGGAGATATGTGACTTGAGCAGATCTGGTGGTCTGGCAGATATGGGGGTTCAGCAGATATAGGGATCTGGTACATATGTGGTCCGGCAATCACAGGGGTGGGGATCTGAATATTGAGGATCAGTGCAGACATCGTCCTCCGGGGGGCGCTCCGTCCTCTTACCCTGAGCAATAAACTGACGCTCAAACTTCTGCAGGAACTCCAGGTACAAGAGATCATCGGAGGACAGAGCTTCTTCTCCAACCACCGCCTTCATGGCCTGGACATCCTTACCAATGGCGTAACAGGCGTACTGGGGACCAAAGACAACGACAGGGATTATATACTGACTATAACACTGACCACCAGGGATTATATACTGACTACAACACTGATCACCAGGGATTACATACTGACTATAACACTGATCACCAGGGATTATATACTGACTACAACACTGACCACAGGGATTATATACTGACTATAACACTGATCACCAGGAATTATATACTGACTACAACACTGACCACCAGGGATTATATACTGACTACAACACTGATCACCAGGGATTATATACTGACTATAACACTGATCACCAGGGATTATATACTGACTACAACACTGACCACCAGGGATTATATACTGACTATAACACTGATCACCAGGAATTATATACTGACTATAACACTGACCACCAGGGATTATATACTGACTATAACACTGATCACCAGGGATTATATACTGACTATAACACTGATCACCAGGGATTACATACTGACTATAACACTGATCACCAGGGATTATATACTGACTATAACACTGACCACCAGGGATTATATACTGACTACAACACTGATCACCAGGGATTACATACTGACTATAACACTGATCACCAGGGATTATATACTGACTACAACACTGACCACCAGGGATTATATACTGACTATAACACTGATCACCAGGGATTATATACTGACTATAACACTGACCACCAGGGGGATTATATACTGACTAACACTGATCACCAGCGATTATATACTGACTGTAACACTGACCACCAGGGATTATATACTGACTAACACTGACCACCAGGGATTATATACTGACTATAACACTGACCACCAGCGATTATATACTGACTATAACACTGATCACCAGGGATTATATACTGACTAACACTGACCACCAGGGGTTATATACTGGCTATAACACTGATCACCAGCGATTATATACTGACTATAACACTGACCACCAGGGATTATATACTGACTGTAACACTGACCACCAGGGATTATATACTGACTGTAACACTGACCACCAGGATTATATACTGACTATAACACTGATCACTAGGGATTATATACTGACTATAACACTGATCACTAGGGATTATATACTGACTATAACACTGATCACCAGCGATTACATACTGACTATAACACTGATCACAGCGATTATATACTGACTATAACACTGACCACCAGGGATTATATACTGACTATAACACTGATCACCAGGGATTATATACTGACTACAACACTGATCACCAGGGATTATATACTGACTACAACACTGATCACCAGGGATTATATACTGACTACAACACTGACCACCAGGGATTATATACTGACTATAACACTGATCACCAGGGATTATATACTGACTAAACACTGACCACCAGGGATTATATATTGACTACACACTGATCACCAGGGATTACATACTGACTATAACACTGATCACCAGGGATTATATACTGACTACAACACTGACCACCAGGGATTATATACTGACTACAACACTGATCACCAGGGATTATATACTGACTTAACACTGATCACCAGCGATTATATACTGACTATAGCCTTGACCACCAGGGATTATATACTGACTATAACACTGACCACCAGGGATTATATACTGACTACAACACTGATCACCAGGATTATATACTGACTATAACACTGATCACCAGCGATTATATACTGACTATAGCCTTGACCACCAGGGATTATATACTGACTATAACACTGACCATCAGCATTATATACTAACTGTAACACTGACCACCAGGGATTATATACTAACTAAACACTGACCACCAGGGATTATATACTGTATATAAACACTGACCACCAGGATTATATACTGACTATAACACTGACCACCAGGGATTATATACTGACTGTAACACTGACACCAGGGATTATATACTGACTGTAACACTGACACAGGGATTATATACTGACTAACACTGATCCACAGGATTATATACTGTACACTAATACACTGATCACCAGGGATTAATATGACTAACCTGACAGATTATACTCTAACACTGACCACCAGGGATTATATACTGACTATAACACTGATCACCAGGATATATATACTGACTACACACTGACCACCAGGGATTATATACTGACTACACACTGATCACCAGGGATTATATACTGACTATAACACTGATCACCAGGGATTATATACTGACTAAACACTGATCACCAGGGATTATATACTGACTATAACACTGATCACCAGCGATTATATACTGACTTAACCTGACACCAGGATTATATACTGACTATAACACTGACCACAGCGATTATATACTGACTATAACACTGACCACCAGGGATTATATACTGACTATAACACTGATCACCAGGGATTATATACTGACTTAACACTGACCACCAGGGATTATATACTGACTGTAACACTGACCACCAGGGATTATATACTGACTTAACACTGACCACCAGGGATTATATACTGACTATACACTGATCACCAGGATTATATACTGACTGTAACACTGACCACCAGGGATTATATACTGACTAACACTGACACCAGGGATTATATACTGACTATAACATGACCACCAGGATTATATACTGACTATAACACTGATCACCAGGGATTATATACTGACATAACACTGACCACCAGGGATTATATACTGACTATAACACTGATCACCAGGATTATATACTGACTATAACACTGACCACCAGGGATTATATACTACACTCGATAAACACTGACCACACCAGGGATTATATACTGACTATAACACTGATCACTAGGGATTATATACTGACTAAACACTGATCACTCAGGATTATATACTGACTATAACACTGATCACCAGGATTATATACTGACTATAACACTGATCCCAGCGATTATATACTGACTATAACACTGACCACCAGGGATTATATACTGACTATAACACTGACACCAGGGATTATATACTGACTAAACACTGATCACCAGGGATTATATACTGACTAACACTGATCACCAGGGATTATATACTGACTCAACACTGACCACCAGGGATTATATACTGACTATAACACTGATCACCAGGATATATATACTGACTACAACACTGACCACCAGGGATTATATACTGACTATAACACTGACCACCAGGGATTATATACTGACTATAACACTGATCACCAGGGATTAATACTGACTATAACACTGATCACCAGGGATTATATACTGACTATAACACTGATCACCAGGGATTATATACTGACTATAACACTGACCACCAGGGATTATATACTGACTATAACACTGATCACCAGGGATTATATACTGACTAAACACTGACACCAGGGATTATATACTGACTAAACCTGATCACCAGGGATTATATACTGACTATAACACTGACACCAGGGATTATATACTGACTAAACACTGACACCAGGATTATATACTGACTATAACACTGATCACCAGGGATTATATACTGACTATAACACTGATCACCAGGGATTATATACTGACTATAACACTGATCACCAGGGATTATATACTGACTATAACACTGACCACCAGGGATTATATACTGACTACAACACTGACCACCAGGGATTATATACTGACTACAACACTGATCACCAGGGATTATATACTGACTATAACACTGATCACCAGCGATTATATACTGACTATAGCCTTGACCACCAGGGATTATATACTGACTATAACACTGACCACCAGGGATTATATACTGACTACAACACTGATCACCAGGGATTATATACTGACTATAACACTGATCACCAGCGATTATATACTGACTATAGCCTTGACCACCAGGGATTATATACTGACTATAACACTGACCATCAGCAATTATATACTAACTGTAACACTGACCACCAGGGATTATATACTAACTATAACACTGACACCAGGATTATATACTGACTATAACACTGACCACCAGGGATTATATACTGACTATAACACTGATCACCAGGGATTATATACTGACTGTAACACTGACCACCAGGGATTATATACTGACTATAACACTGATCACTAGGGATTATATACTGACTGTAACACTGACCAGCAGGGATTATATACTGACTAACACTGATCACCAGCGATTATATACTGACTGTAACACTGACCACCAGGGATTATATACTGACTATAACACTGATCACCAGGGATTATATACTGACTATAACACTGATCACCAGCGATTATATACTGACTGTAACACTGACCACCAGGGATTATATACTGACTAACACTGATCACCAGCGATTATATACTGACTGTAACACTGACCACCAGGGATTATATACTGACTATAACATGACCACCAGGGATTATATACTGACTACAACACTGATCACCAGCGATTATATACTGACTGTAACACTGACCACCAGGGATTATATACTGACTAAACACTGATCACCAGCGATTATATACTGACTGTAACACTGACCACCAGCGATTATATACTGACTGTAACACTGACCACCAGGGATTATATACTGATTATAACACTGACCACCAGGGATTATATACTGACTATAACACTGACCACAGGGATTATATACTGACTACAGCACTGACCTCAAAGGATTATATACTGACTATAACACTGACCACCAGGGATTATATACTGACTGTAACACTGACCACCAGGGATTATATACTGATTATAACACTGACCACCAGGGATTATATACTGACTACAACACTGACCACCAGGGATTATATACTGACTATAACACTGATCACCAGGGATTATATACTGACTATAGCACTGACCACCAGGGATTATATACTGACTATAACACTGATCACCAGGGATTATATACTGACTACAACACTGACCACCAGGGATTATATATTGACTACAACACTGATCACCAGGGATTATATACTGACTATAACACTGATCACCAGGGATTATATACTGACTACAACACTGATCACCAGGGATTATATACTGACTACAACACTGATCACCAGCGATTATATACTGACTATAGCCTTGACCACCAGGGATTATATACTGACTATAACACTGACCATCAGCGATTATATACTGACTATAACACTGACCACCAGGGATTATATACTGACTATAACACTGATCACCAGGGATTATATACTGACTGTAACACTGACCACCAGGGATTATATACTGACTGTAACACTGACCACAGGGATTATATACTGACTGTAACACTGACCACCAGGGGGATTATATACTGACTAACACTGATCACCAGCGATTATATACTGACTGTAACACTGACCACCAGGGATTATATACTGACTAACACTGACCACCAGGGATTATATACTGACTATAACACTGACCACCAGCGATTATATACTGACTATAACACTGATCACCAGGGATTATATACTGACTAACACTGACCACCAGGGGTTATATACTGACTATAACACTGATCACCAGCGATTATATACTGACTATAACACTGACCACCAAGGATTATATACTGACTGTAACACTGACCACCAGGGATTATATACTGACTATAACACTGATCACTAGGGATTATATACTGACTATAACACTGATCACTAGGGATTATATACTGACTATAACACTGATCACCAGCGATTATATACTGACTATAACACTGATCACCAGCGATTATATACTGACTATAACACTGACCACCAGGGATTATATACTGACTATAACACTGATCACCAGGGATTATATACTGACTACAACACTGATCACCAGGGATTATATACTGACTACAACACTGATCACCAGGGATTATATACTGACTACAACACTGATCACCAGGGATTATATACTGACTACAACACTGACCACCAGGGATTATATACTGACTATAACACTGATCACCAGGGATTATATACTGACTACAACACTGACCACCAGGGATTATATATTGACTACAACACTGATCACCAGGGATTACATACTGACTATAACACTGATCACCAGGGATTATATACTGACTACAACACTGACCACAGGGATTATATACTGACTACAACACTGATCACCAGGGATTATATACTGACTTTAACACTGATCACCAGCGATTATATATACTGTCTATAGCCTTGACCACCAGGGATTATATACTGACTATAACACTGACCATCAGCAATTATATACTAACTGTAACACTGACCACCAGGGATTATATACTGACTATAACACTGACCACCAGGGATTATATACTGACTTAACACTGACCACCAGGGATTATATACTGACTATAACACTGATCACCAGGGATTATATACTGACTGTAACACTGACCACCAGGGATTATATACTGACTAACACTGATCACCAGCGATTATATACTGACTGTAACACTGACCACCAGGGATTATATACTGACTAACACTGATCACCAGCGATTATATACTGACTATAACACTGACCACCAGGGATTATATACTGACTGTAACACTGACCACCAGGGATTATATACTGACTATAACACTGATCACTAGGGATTATATACTGACTGTAACACTGACCACCAGGGATTATATACTGACTAACACTGATCACCAGCGATTATATACTGACTGTAACACTGACCACCAGGGATTATATACTGACTATAACACTGATCACCAGGGATTATATACTGACTATAACACTGATCACCAGCGATTATATACTGACTGTAACACTGACCACCAGGGATTATATACTGACTAACACTGATCACCAGCGATTATATACTGACTGTAACACTGACCACCAGGGATTATATACTGACTAACACTGATCACCAGCGATTATATACTGACTGTAACACTGACCACCAGGGATTATATACTGATTATAACACTGACCACCAGGGATTATATACTGACTATAACACTGACCACCAGGGATTATATACTGACTACAGCACTGACCTCAAAGGATTATATACTGACTATAACACTGACCACCAGGGATTATATACTGACTGTAACACTGACCACCAGGGATTATATACTGATTATAACACTGACCACCAGGGATTATATACTGACTACAGCACTGACCTCCAAGGATTATATACTGACTATAACACTGACCACCAGGGATTATATACTGACTATAACACTGACCACCAGGGATTATATACTGACTATAACACTGACCACCAGGGATTATATACTGATTGTAACACTGACCACCAGGGATTATATACTGACTATAACACTGATCACCAGGGATTATATACTGACTGTAACACTGACCACCAGGGATTATATACTGACTATAACACTGATCACCAGGGATTATATACTGACTGTAACACTGACCACTAGGAGTTATATACTGACTATAACACTGACCACCAGGGATTATATACTGACTATAACACTGATCACCAGTGATTATATACTTACTGTAACACTGACCACCAGGGATTATATACTGACTGTAACACTGACCACCAGGGATTATATACTGGCTATAACACTGACCACCAGGGATTATATACTGACTATAACACTGACCACCAGGGATTATATACTGACTATAACACTGATCACTAGGGATTATATACTGACTGTAACACTGATCACCAGGGATTATATACTGACTGTAACACTGACCACTAGGGGTTATATACTTACTGTAGCACTGACCACCAGGGATTATATACTGACTATAACACTGACCACCAGGGATTATATACTGACTGTAACACTGACCACTAGGGGTTATATACTGACTGTAACACTGACCACCAGGGATTATATACTGACTAACACTGATCACCAGCGATTATATACTGACTGTAACACTGACCACCAGGGATTATATACTGACTAACACTGACCACCAGCGATTATATACTGACTATAACACTGACCACCAGGGATTATATACTGACTAACACTGACCACCAGGGGTTATATACTGACTATAACACTGATCACCAGCGATTATATACTGACTATAACACTGACCACCAGGGATTATATACTGACTGTAACACTGACCACCAGGGATTATATACTGACTATAACACTGATCACTAGGGATTATATACTGACTATAACACTGATCACCAGGGATTATATACTGACTATAACACTGATCACCAGGGATTATATACTGACTATAACACTGATCACCAGCGATTATATACTGACTATAACACTGATCACCAGCGATTATATACTGACTAACACTGACCACCAGGGGTTATATACTGACTATAACACTGATCACCAGCGATTATATACTGACTATAACACTGACCACCAGGGATTATATACTGACTGTAACACTGACCACCAGGGATTATATACTGACTATAACACTGATCACTAGGGATTATATACTGACTATAACACTGATCACCAGCGATTATATACTGACTATAACACTGATCACCAGCGATTATATACTGACTACAACACTGATCACCAGCGATTATATACTGACTATAACACTGACCACCAGGGATTATATACTGACTATAACACTGATCACCAGGGATTATATACTGACTATAACACTGATCACCAGGGATTATATACTGACTACAACACTGACCACCAGGGATTATATACTGACTACAACACTGATCACCAGGGATTATATACTGACTACAACACTGACCACCAGGGATTATATACTGACTATAACACTGATCACCAGGGATTATATACTGACTACAACACTGACCACCAGGGATTATATATTGACTACAACACTGATCACCAGGGATACCATACTGACTATAACACTGATCACCAGGGATTATATACTGACTACAACACTGACCACCAGGGATTATATACTGACTACAACACTGATCACCAGGGATTATATACTGACTATAACACTGATCACCAGCGATTATATACTGACTATAGCACTGATCACAGCGATTATATACTGACTGTAACACTGACCACCAGGGATTATATACTGACTAACACTGATCACCAGCGATTATATACTGACTGTAACACTGACCACCAGGGATTATATACTGACTAACACTGATCACCAGCGATTATATACTGACTGTAACACTGACCACCAGGGATTATATACTGATTATAACACTGACCACCAGGGATTATTATATGACTATAACACTGACCACCAGGGATTATATACTGACTACAGCACTGACCTCAAAGGATTATATACTGACTATAACACTGACCACCAGGGATTATATACTGACTGTAACACTGACCACCAGGGATTATATACTGATTATAACACTGACCACCAGGGATTATATACTGACTACAGCACTGACCTCCAAGGATTATATACTGACTATAACACTGACCACCAGGGATTATATACTGACTATAACACTGACCACAGGGATTATATACTGACTATAACACTGACCACCAGGGATTATATACTGATTGTAACACTGACCACCAGGGATTATATACTGACTATAACACTGATCACCAGGGATTATATACTGACTGTAACACTGACCCCCAGGGATTATATATGACTATAACACTGATCACCAGGGATTATATACTGACTGTAACACTGACCACTAGGAGTTATATACTGACTATAACACTGACCACCAGGGATTATATACTGACTATAACACTGATCACCAGTGATTATATACTTACTGTAACACTGACCACCAGGGATTATATACTGACTGTAACACTGACCACCAGGGATTATATACTGGCTATAACACTGACCACCAGGGATTATATACTGACTATAACACTGACCACCAGGGATTATATACTGACTATAACACTGATCACTAGGGATTATATACTGACTGTAACACTGATCAACAGGGATTATATACTGACTGTAACACTGACCACTAGGGGTTATATACTTACTGTAGCACTGACCACCAGGGATTATATACTGACTATAACACTGACACCAGGGATTATATACTGACTGTAACACTGACCACTAGGGTTTATATACTGACTGTAACACTGACCACCAGGGATTATATACTGACTAACACTGATTCACCAGCGATTATATACTGACTGTAACACTGACCACCAGGGATTATATACTGACTAACACTGACCACCAGCGATTATATACTGACTATAACACTGACCACCAGGGATTATATACTGACTAACACTGACCACCAGGGGTTATATACTGACTATAACACTGATCACCAGCGATTATATACTGACTATAACACTGACCACCAGGGATTATATACTGACTGTAACACTGACCACCAGGGATTATATACTGACTATAACACTGATCACTAGGGATTATATACTGACTATAACACTGATCACCAGGGATTATATACTGACTATAACACTGATCACCAGGGATTATATACGACTATAACACTGATCACCAGCGATTATATACTGACTATAACACTGATCACCAGCGATTATATACTGACTAACACTGACCACCAGGGGTTATATACTGACTATAACACTGATCACCAGCGATTATATACTGACTATAACACTGACCACCAGGGATTATATACTGACTGTAACACTGACCACCAGGGATTATATACTGACTATAACACTGATCACTAGGGATTATATACTGACTATAACACTGATCACCAGCGATTATATACTGACTATAACACTGATCACCAGCGATTATATACTGACTACAACACTGATCACCAGCGATTATATACTGACTATAACACTGACCACCAGGGATTATATACTGACTATAACACTGATCACCAGGGATTATATACTGACTATAACACTGATCACCAGGGATTATATACTGACTACAACACTGACCACCAGGGATTATATACTGACTACAACACTGATCACCAGGGATTATATACTGACTACAACACTGACCACCAGGGATTATATACTGACTATAACACTGATCACCAGGGATTATATACTGACTACAACACTGACCACCAGGGATTATATATTGACTACAACACTGATCACCAGGGATACCATACTGACTATAACACTGATCACCAGGGATTATATACTGACTACAACACTGACCACCAGGGATTATATACTGACTACAACACTGATCACCAGGGATTATATACTGACTATAACACTGATCACCAGCGATTATATACTGACTATAGCCTTGACCACCAGGGATTATATACTGACTATAACACTGACCATCAGCAATTATTATACTAACTGTAACACTGACCACCAGGGATTATATACTGACTATAACACTGACCACCAGGGATTATATACTGACTATAACACTGACCACCAGGGATTATATACTGACTATAACACTGATCACCAGGGATTATATACTGACTGTAACACTGACCACCAGGGATTATATACTGACTAACACTGATCACCAGCGATTATATATGACTATAACACTGACACCAGGGATTTATATACTGACTGTAACACTGACCACCAGGGATTTATATACTGACTATAACACTGATCACTAGGGATTATATACTGACTGTAACACTGACCACAGGATTATATACTGACTAACACTGATCACAGCGATTATATACTGACTGTAACACTGACACCAGGGATTATATACTGACTATAACACTGATCACCAGGGATTATATACTGACTATAAACTGATCACAGTGATTATATACTGACTGTAACACTGACACCAGGGATTATATACTGACTAACACTGATCACAGCGATTATATACTGACTGTAACACTGACACCAGGGATTATATACTGACTAACACTGATCACCAGCGATTATATACTGACTGTAACACTGACCACCAGGGATTATATACTGACTAACACTGATCACCAGCGATTATATACTGACTGTAACACTGACCACCAGGGATTATATACTGATTATAACACTGCCACAGGGATTATATACTGACTATAACACTGACCACCAGGGATTATATACTGACTACAGCACTGACCTCAAAGGATTATATACTGACTATAACACTGACACCAGGGATTATATACTGACTGTAACACTGACCACAGGGATTATATACTGATTATAACACTGACCACCAGGATTATATACTGACTACAACACTGACCACCAGGATTATTACTGACTATAACACTGATCACAGGGATTATATACTGACTATAGCACTGACCACAGGATTATATATGACTATAACACTGATCACAGGGATTATATACTGACTACAACACTGACCACCAGGGATTATATATTGACTACAACATGATCACAGGGATTATATACTGACTATAACACTGATCACCAGGGATTATATATGACTACAACACTGATCACCAGGGATTATATACTGACTACAACACTGATCACCAGGGATTATATACTGACTACAACACTGATCACCAGGGATTATATACTGACTATAACATGATCACAGCGATTATATACTGACTATAGCCTTGCCACCAGGGATTATACTGACTATAACACTGACATCAGCGATTATATACTGACTATAACACTGACCACCAGGGATTATATACTGACTATAACACTGATCACAGGGATTATATACTGACTGTAACACTGACCACCAGGGATTATATACTGACTGTAACACTGACCACCAGGGATTATATACTGACTGTAACACTGACACCAGGGGGATTATATACTGACTAACATGATCACCAGCGATTATATACTGACTGTAACACTGACACCAGGGATTATATACTGACTAACACTGACCACCAGGATTATATACTGACTATAACACTGACCACAGCGATTATATACTGACTATAACACTGATCACCAGGGATTATATACTGACTAACATGACCACCAGGGGTTATATACTGACTATAACACTGATCACCAGCGATTATATACTGACTATAACACTGACCACCAGGGATTATATACTGACTGTAACACTGACCACCAGGGATTATATACTGACTATAACACTGATCACTAGGGATTATATACTGACTATAACACTGATCACTAGGGATTATATACTGACTATAACACTGATCACCAGCGATTATATACTGACTATACACTGATCACCAGCGATATATACTGACTGTAACATGCCACAGGATTTTATACTACTAACTGATCACCAGGGATTATATACTGACTATAACACTGACACCAGGGATTATATACTGACTGTAACACTGACCACCAGGGATATATACTGACTATAACACTGATCACTAGGGATTATATACTGACTGTAACACTGACCACCAGGGTTATATACTGACTAACACTGATCACCAGCGATTATATACTGACTGTAACACTGACCACCAGGGATTATATACTGACTAACACTGATCACCAGGCGATTATATACTGACTGATAACACTGACCACCAGGGATTATATACTGATATAACACTGACACAGGGATTATATACTGACTATAACACTGACCACCAGGGATTATATACTGACTACAGCACTGACCTAAGGATTATATACTGACTATAACACTGACCACCAGGGATTATATACTGACTGTAACACTGACCACCAGGGATTATATACTGATTATAACACTGACCACAGGGATTATATACTGACTACAGCACTGACTCACAGGGATTATATACTGACTATAACACTGACACCAGCGATTATATACTGACTATAACACTGACCACCAGGGATTATATACTGACTATAACACTGACCACCAGGGATTATATACTGACTGTAACACTGACCACCAGGGATTATATACTGACTATAACACTGATCACCAGGGATTATATACTGACGTAAACACTGACCACCAGGGATTATATACTGACTATAACACTGATCACCAGGGATTATATACTGACTTAACACACTGACCACTAGGGTTATATACTGACTATAACACTGACCACCAGGGATTATATACTGACTATAACACTGATCACCAGGGATTATATACTTACTGTAACACTGACCACCAGGGATTATATACTGACTGTAACACTGACTCACCAGGGATTATATACTGGCTATAACACTGACCACCAGGGATTATATACTGACTATAACACTGACCACCAGGGATTATATACTGACTATAACACTGATCACTAGGGATTATATACTGACTGTAACACTGATCACCAGGGATTATATACTGACTGTAACACTGACCACTAGGGGTTATATACTTACTGTACACTGACCACCAGGGATTATATACTGACTATAACACTGACCACCAGGGATTATATACTGACTGATAACACTGACCACTAGGGGTTATATACTTACTGTAACACTGACCCCCAGGGATTATATACTGACTATAACACTGTCTACCAGGGATTATATACTGCCTATAACACTGACCCCAGGGATTATATACTACTGTAACACTGATCACCAGGGATTTTATACTGACTAACACTGACCACAGGAGTTATATACTGACTATAACACTGACCACCAGGGATTATATACTAACTGTAACACTGACCACCAGGGATTATATACTGACTATAACACTGACACCAGGGATTATATACTGACTGTAACACTGACCACCTGGGATTATATACTAACTGTAACACTGACCACCAGGGATTACATACTGACTATAACACTGACCACCAGGGATTATATACTGACTATAACACTGACACCAGGGATTATATACTGACTGTAACACTGACCACCAGGGATTATATACTGACTATAACACTGACCACCTGGGATTATATACTAACTGTAACACTGACCACCAGGGATTATATACTGACTGTAACACTGACCACCAGGGATTATATACTGACTATAACACTGACCACCAGGGATTATATACTGACTGTAACACTGACCACAAGGGATTATATACTGACTAACACTGACCACCTGGGATTATATACTAACTGTAACACTGAACACCAGGGATTATATACTGACTGTAACACTGACCACCAGGGATTATATACTGACTATAACACTGACCACCAGGGATTATATACTGACTGTAACACTGACCACCAGGGATTATATACTGACTATAACACTGACCACCAGGGATTATATACTAACTGTAACACTGACCCCAGAGATTATATACTGACTATAACACTGACCACCAGGGATTATATACTGACTATAACACTGACCACCTGGGATTATATACTAACTGTAACACTGACCACCAGGGATTATATACTGACTGTAACACTGACCACCAGGGATTATATACTGACTATAAACACTGACCACCAGGGATTATATACTGACTGTAACACTGACCACCAGGGATTATATACTGACTGTAACAGTGACCACCAGGGATTATATACTGACTATAACACTGACCACCTGGGATTATATACTAACTGTAACACTGACCACCAGGATTATATACGATTATAACACTGACCACCAGGATTATATACTGACTATAACACTGATCACCAGGGATTATATACGCGGCATACTCACCAGCTGGTTGGACACATCCCCGTGGTCTTTTCGGGTCATCCCTTCTCCTATAGCAGATTTCATCAGACGGGACAGTGATGGGAGCACGTTGATCGGAGGGTAGATCTGTGAAGTATTCACGCCCTTCATCATCATGTATTATACACAATGCAGCTATAAATTGTGCCACATATCTCATGCATAAAATATACCATGAAGTATCTATTACAGGGGTTTTCTCAGAAAGAAAGTTAATTTAAATCAATAGACTTGAATAATAATAATTTCCACAATTGGATTATTAATAAAATGTTCCTGTGCTGAGATAATCTTATATATGTGTCCTGTATGTACTGTGTAATGGATGTGTCTGACCTACAGGGACATGGTCTGATCATACCACATCTCCTGTGCTGGATAATTTATATATGTGTCCCTGCTATGTACTGTGTAATGGATGTGTCTGACCGTACGGGACATGGTCTGATCATACCACATCTCCATGTGCTGAGATAATCTTATATAGTGTCCCTGCTATGTACTGTGTAATGGATGTGTCTGACCGTACAGGGACATGGTCTGATCATACCACATCTCCTGTGCTGAGATAATCTTATATACGTGCCCTGCTATGTACTGTGTAATGGATGTGTCTGACCATACAGGGACATGGTCTGATCATTCACATCTCCTGTGCTGAGATAATCTTATATATGTGTCCCTGCTATGTACTGTGTAATGGATGTGTCTGACCGTACAGGGACATGGTCTGATCATACCACATCTCCTGTGTGAGATAATCTTATATATGTGTCCCTGCTATGTACTGTGTAATGGATGTGTCTGACCGTACATGGACATGGTCTGATCATACCACATCTCCTGTGTGAGATAATCTTATATCATAGCCTGTATGTA
Organism: Allobates femoralis; assembly: GCA_033576535.1. Classification (NCBI taxonomy): domain Eukaryota; kingdom Metazoa; phylum Chordata; class Amphibia; order Anura; family Aromobatidae; genus Allobates; species Allobates femoralis. Next base: position 19,178,978 of record JARQOC010000003.1, read on the forward strand.
CTGTGAATGGATGTTCTGCCTACACATGGTACTGTATCTACCAATCCCTGTGTGAGATAATCTTATATATGTGTCCCTGCATTACTGTGTAATGATGTGCCTGGACCGTACAGGACATGTCTGATCATAACCAAAATCTCCTGTGCTGAGATAATTTATATATGTGTCCCTGCTATGTACTGTGTAATGGATGTGTCTGACGTACAGGGACATGGTCTGATCATACCACATCTCCTGGCTGAGATAATCTTATATATGTGTCCCTGCTATGTACTGTGTAATGGATGTGTCTGACTGACAGGGACATGGTTGATCATACCACATTCCTGTGCTGAGATAATCTTATATATGTGTCCCTGCTATGTACTGTGTAATGGATGTGTCTGACCGTACAGGACATGGTCTGATCATACCACATCTCCTGTGCTGAGATAATCTTATATATGTGTCCTGCTATGTCTGTGTAATGGATGTGTCTGACCATACAGGGACATGGTCTGATCATACCCACATCTCCTGTGCTGAGATAATCTTATATATGTGTCTCTGCTATGTACTGTGTAATGGATGTGTCTGACCGTACAGGGACATGGTCTGATCATACCACATCTCCTGTGCTGAGATAATCTTATCATATGTGTCCCTGCTATGTCTGTGTAATGATGTCCTGACCCACAGGGACATGTCTGATCATACCACATCTCCTGTGCTGAGATAACCTTATATATGTGTCCCTGCTATGTACTGTGTAATGGATGTGTTACTAAGGTACATGATCATACCACATTTCCTGCTATGTACTGTGTAATGGATGTGTCTGACTGTACAGGACATGGTTGATCATACCACATCTCCTGTGCTGAATAATTTATATAATGTGCCCTGCTATGTACTGTGTAATGAATGTGTCTGACCCACAGGACATGATCTATCATACCACAATTCCTGTGTGACAAATCTTATATATGGTCCCTGCTATGTACTGTGTAATGGATGTATTACCATACAGGCATGGTCTGATCATACCACATTCCTGTGCTGAATATCTATATATTGTCCCGCTATGTGCTGGTAATGATGTGTTGACTCACAGGACATGATCTGATCATACCACATCTCCTGTGCTGAGATAATCTTGTATAATGTGTCCCTGATATGTACTGTGTAATGGATGTGTCTGACCGTACAGGGACATAGTCTGATCATACCACATCTGTCCCTGCTATGTACTGTGTAATGGATGTGTCTGACTGCACAGGGACATGGTCTGATCATACCTCATCTCCTGTGCTGAGATAATCTTATCTTTGTGTCCCTGCTATGTACTGTGTAATAGAGGTGCCTGACCATACAGGGACATGGTCTGATCATACCACATTTCCTGTGCTGAGATAATCTTATATATGTGTCCCTGCTATGTACTGTGTAATGGGTGTGTCTGGTCTGATCATACCACATCTCCTGTGCAGGGCACATTAAAGATTATACAGACATTACAACACGGGGTTGCAAATAATTCTTTTGAAATAATTTTGTAAATAAAAAACAGCCAGGAAAATGTTTTACCTATACAATGCAATCTCATTACTATATACAATACAATGATTACAATATGGCGGTATTATGATGGGTCCGTACATTGTAATGTGGTTACTGTGTGATGGTATTATGCTGGGTCTATGCAATGCAATCTCAATACGGTATGGTGGTATTATGCTAGATTTATACAATAGAGAGAGTAAAGTAGGATCCCTCAGCAGCACAGATTATTTCAGCAAAGGAGGTCAGAAGCACAGAGGATTTCAGGAAAGCTGTGAGCTGATGTGGTCAGTCTCAGATAGAGCCTCATCCAACCTGTGGGAAATTATCAACCGCTTCCGGTAACCTATCAATGAGTGTCTTACAATGCCCAGTGCTTTCTCTCTAACCATTTTCTCGTGCTTTTTGAAGTGTGTTTTGGGTCATTGTCCTGCTGGAAGACCCATGACCTCTGAGGGAGACCCAGCTTTCTCACACTGGGCCCTACATTATGCTGCACAATGTGTTGGTAGTCTTCAGACTTCATAATGCCATGCACACGGTCAAGCAGTCCAGTGCCAGAGGCAGCAAAGCAACCCCAAAACATCAGGGAACCTCCGCCATGTTTGACTGTAGGGAGTGTGTTCTTTTCTTTGAATGCCTCTTTTTCTCCTGTAAACTCTATGTTGATTGCCTTTGCCCATAAATCTCTACTTTTGTCTCATCTGACCACAGAACATTCTTCCAAAACGTTTTAGGCTTTCTCAGGTAAGTTTTGGCAAACTCCAGCCTGGTTTTTTTATGTCTCGGGGTAAGAAGTGGGGTCTTCCTGGGTCTCCTACCATACAGACCCTTTTCATTCAGACGCCGGTGGATAGTACATGGGTGACACTGTTGTACCCTCGGACTGCAGGGCAGCTTGAACTTGTTTGGATGTTAGTCGAGGTTCTTTATCCACCATCCGCACAATCTTGTGTTGAAATCTCTCGTCAATTTTTCTTTTCCGTCCACATCTAGGGAGGTTAGCCACAGTGCCATGGGCTTTACACTTCTTGATGACACTGCGCACGGTAGACACAGGAACATTCAGGTCTTTGGAGATGGACTTGTAGCCTTGAGATTGCTCATGCTTCCGCACAATTTGGTTTCTCAAGTCCTCAGACAGTTCTTTGGTCTTTCTTTTCTCCATGATCAATGTGGTACACACAAGGACACAGGACAGAGGTTGAGTCAACTTTAATCCATGTCAACTGGCTGCAAGTGTGATTTAGTTATTGCCAACATCTGTTAGGTGCCACAGGAAAGTTACAGGTGCTGTTAATTACACAAATTAGAGAAGCATCACATGATTTTTCTAACAGTGCCAATACTTTTGTCCACCCCCTTTTTTATGTTTGATGTGGAATTATATCCAATTTGGCTTTAGGACAATTCTTTTTGTGTTTTTTCATTGAAGACAAATTAATTAAATGAAGATAAAAATAGCAAAGAATTTGAGATTGCAATCATCTTCAGGAAGAAACCGAGTATTATCTGACAGAATTGCAGGGGTGTCAATACTTTTGGCCACAACTGTATGAGAGGTGTTTTGTGCTGCAATGTGTGTGTGCTGTCTGTGAGAGATTTATATGTATATATGAACATTTGTTTTCCTGCAGACAAGTAATGTGTGTGTATCTGCTGAGAAAATGATCAAATGTTCTTATTATCACACAGAAATATCTCAGCACACACTACACATACCTGAGATACACACAGTGACACTGCTTCATGGTGGAGGGAAATGAAGATGTCAGAGCTGCAGCTAAGAGCACGCACCTCTCCTTTCTTCTCTGCACTGCCTGCGCCTGGACAGACGCACACACAGAATAGAGACCGGCAGGAGGGCAGTGATGTTACTACATGAATATTCATTCCTAGGGGCGTGTGCAGCAGAGAAGTGATCACTCACTGTGATTGACAGATGGAATGAATCTCTTTGTTTCCAGTTTACAGAGGATATGGGGTGAGTATAAACAAATGAAATACAAAGAGCTTCAACAGAGCAATTAGAAATGATAGCAGTTACATATCGATTTTTGACCTGACTGATTCCCTTTAATGCAGTTTGGAGTCACATAGGGCGGGGGATGAACCGATTCACTGGTGTCACATAGGGTGATGGGTGAACCTGATTCACTGGAGTCACATAGGGCGGGGAGTGAACCCGATTCATTGGTATCACATAGAGCAGGGGTAGACCCGATTCATCGGAGTCACATAGGGCGGGGGGTGAACCTGATTCATCGGAGTCACATAGGGCGGGGGGTGAACCTGATTCATTGGAGTCACATAGGGCGGGGGATAACCCAATTCATTGGTGTCACATAGAGCGGGGGCGACCTGATTCATCGGAGTCACATAGGGTGGGGGGTGAACTTGATTCATTGGAGTCACAAAGGGCATGGGATGAACGGATTCTTTGGAGTCACATAGGGCGGGGGGTGAACCCGATTCACTGGTGTCACATAAGGCGATGGGTGAACCTGATTCACTGGAGTCACATAGGGCGGGGGGTGAACCCGATTCATCGGAGTCACATAGGGCGGGGGGTGAACTTGATTCATTGGAGTCACAAAGGGCATGGAATGAACCGATTCTTTGGAGTCACATAGGGCGGGGGGTGAACCCAATTCATTGGTGTCACATAGGGCGGGGGTCGACCCGATTCATCGGAGTCACATAGGGCGGGGGGTGAACTTGATTCATTGGAGTCACAAAGGGCATGGAATGAACCGATTCTTTGGAGTCACATAGGGCGGGGGGTGAACCCGATTCACTGGTGTCACATAGGGCGACGGGTCGACCCAATTCATCGGAGTCACATAGGGCAGGGGGTGAACCTGATTCATTGGAGTCACATAGGGTGGGGGATAACCCAATTCATTGGTGGTCACATAGAGCGGGGGCGACCCGATTCATCTGAGTCACATAGGGTGGGGGGTGAACCCGATTCATGGTGTCACATAGGGCGACGGGTCGACCGATTCATCGGAGTCACATAGGGCAGGGGGCGACCCGATTCATCGGAGTCACATAGGGCGGGGGGTCGACCCAATTCATCGGAGACACATAGGGCGGGCGGTGAACTTGATTCATTGTAGTCACAAGGGCATGGGATGAACCGATTCTTTGGAGTCACATAGGGCGGGGGGTGAACCCGATTCACTGGTGTCACATAGGGCGATGGGTGAACCTGATTCATTGGTGTCACATAGAGCAGGGGTCGACCAGATTCATCGGAGTCACATAGGGCGGGGGGTGAACCTGATTCATTGGAGTCACATAGGGCGGGGGATAACCCAATTCATTGGTGTCACATAGAGCGGGGGTCGACCCGATTCATCGGAGTCACATAGGGCGGGGGGTGAACTTGATTCATTGGAGTCACAAAGGGCGGGGGATGAACCGATTCTTTGGAATCACATAGGGCGGGGGGTGAACCCGATTCACTGGTGTCACATAGGGGATGGGTGAACCTGATTCACTGGAGTCACATAGGGCGGGGGGTGAACCCGATTCATTGGTGTCACATAGAGCAGGGGTAGACCCGATTCATCAGAGTCACATAGGGCGGGGGGTGAACCTGATTCATTGGAGTCACATAGGGCGGGGGATAACCCAATTCATTGGTGTCACATAGAGCGGGGGTCGACCCGATTCATCGGAGTCACATAGGGCGGGGGGTGAACTTGATTCATTGGAGTCACAAAGGGCGGGGGATGAACCGATTCTTTGGAATCACATAGGGCGGGGGGTGAACCGATTCACTGGTGTCACATAGGGCGATGGGTGAACCTGATTCACTGGAGTCACATAGGGCGGGGGGTGAACCCGATTCATTGGTGTCACATAGAGCAGGGGTAGACCCGATTCATCAGAGTCACATAGGGCGGGGGGTGAACCTGATTCATTGGAGTCACATAGGGCGGGGGATAACCCAATTCATTGGTCTCACATAGAGCGGGGGTCGACCCGATTCATCGGAGTCACATAGGGCGGAGGGTGAACTTGATTCATTGGAGTCACAAAGGGCATGGGATGAACCGATTCTTTGGAGTCACATAGGGCGGGGGGTGAACCCGATTCACTGGTGTCACATAGGGCGATGGGTGAACCTGATTCACTGGAGTCACATAGGGCGGGGGGTGAACCTGATTCACTGGTGTCACATAGAGCAGGGGTCGACCCGATTCATCGGAGTCACATAGGGCAGGGGATGAACCAATTCTTTAGAGTCACATAGAGCAGGGGTCGACCCGATTCATTGGAGTCACATAGGGCGGGGGGTGAACCCGATTCTTTTCTCCGATCTTTTCCCCACTACATAAATCAGACACTTCAAGGACAAACTCAGCTCTGCTGCATCTGTACAATGTTATGGAGAGGCACCACTGACCTGTCTGTTGTGCAGTTGTCTGTCTACGTAGATCTGTCCTTCTGTGATGAAGCCAGTCAGGTCAGGAATGGGGTGAGTAATATCTGAAAGACATGAGTATAAGTGATGTCATCAAAGAGCAGTGACATCACACAGGTCATTCTCAAACAGCAGTGACATCACAAACAGAGCAGTGACATCACACAGATCATTCTCAAACAGTAGTGACATCACAAACAGAGCAGTGACATCACAAACAGAGCAGTGACATCACAAACAGAGCAGTGACATCACAAACAGAGCAGTGACATCACAAACAGAGCAGTGACATCACAAACAGAGCAGTGATATCACAAACAGAGCAGTGACATCACAAACAGAGCAGTGATATCACAAACAGAGCAGTGACATCACAAACAGAGCAGTGACATCACAAACAGAGCAGTGACATCACAAACAGAGCAGTGACATCACACAGGTCATTATCAAACAGCAGTGACATCACAAACAGAGCAGTGACATCACAAACAGAGCAGTGACATCACACAGGTCATTATCAAACAGCAGTGACATCACAAACAGAGCAGTGATATCACAAACAGAGCAGTGACATCACAAACAGAGCAGTGACATCACACAGGTCATTATCAAACAGCAGTGACATCACAAACAGAGCAGTGATATCACAAACAGAGCAGTGACATCACAAACAGAGCAGTGACATCACAAACAGAGCAGTGACATCACAAACAGAGCAGTGACATCACACAGGTCATTATCAAACAGCAGTGACATCACAAACAGAGCAGTGACATCACACAGATCATTCTCAAACAGTAGTGACATCACAAACAGAGCAGTGACATCACAAACAGAGCAGTGACATCACAAACAGAGCAGTGACATCACAAACAGAGCAGTGACATCACAAACAGAGCAGTGACATCACAAACAGAGCAGTGACATCACAAACAGAGCAGTGACATCACAAACAGAGCAGTGACATCACAAACAGAGCAGTGACATCACACAGGTCATTATCAAACAGCAGTGACATCACAAACAGAGCAGTGACATCACAAACAGAGCAGTGACATCACACAGGTCATTATCAAACAGCAGTGACATCACAAACAGAGCAGTGATATCACAAACAGAGCAGTGACATCACAAACAGAGCAGTGACATCACACAGGTCATTATCAAACAGCAGTGACATCACAAACAGAGCAGTGATATCACAAACAGAGCAGTGACATCACAAACAGAGCAGTGACATCACAAACAGAGCAGTGACATCACAAACAGAGCAGTGACATCACACAGGTCATTATCAAACAGCAGTGACATCACAAACAGAGCAGTGACATCCCAAACAGAGCAGTGACATCCCAAACAGAGCAGTGACATCACAAACAGAGCAGTGATATCACAAACAGAGCAGTGACATCACACAGGTCATTATCAAACAGCAGTGACATCACAAACAGAGCAGTGACATCACAAACAGAGCAGTGACATCACATCAGGCCATTCTCACAGAGCAGTGATATCACAAACAGATCATTATCAAACAGCAGTGACATCACAAACAGGGCAGTGACATCACAAACAGAGCAGTGACATCACAAACAGAGCAGTGATATCACAAACAGAGCAGTGACATCACAAACAGAGCAGTGACATCACAAACAGAGCAGTGACATCACACAGGTCATTATCAAACAGCAGTGACATCACAAACAGAGCAGTGACATCACAAACAGAGCAGTGACATCACACAGGTCATTATCAAACAGCAGTGACATCACAAACAGAGCAGTGATATCACAAACAGAGCAGTGACATCACAAACAGAGCAGTGACATCACACAGGTCATTATCAAACAGCAGTGACATCACAAACAGAGCAGTGATATCACAAACAGAGCAGTGACATCACAAACAGAGCAGTGACATCACAAACAGAGCAGTGACATCACAAACAGAGCAGTGACATCACACAGGTCATTATCAAACAGCAGTGACATCACAAACAGAGCAGTGACATCCCAAACAGAGCAGTGACATCCCAAACAGAGCAGTGACATCACAAACAGAGCAGTGATATCACAAACAGAGCAGTGACATCACACAGGTCATTATCAAAACAGCAGTGACATCACAAACAGAGCAGTGACATCACAAACAGAGCAGTGACATCACATCAGGCCATTCTCACAGAGCAGTGATATCACAAACAGATCATTATCAAACAGCAGTGACATCACAAACAGGGCAGTGACATCACAAACAGAGCAGTGACATCACAAACAGAGCAGTGATATCACAAACAGAGCAGTGACATCACAAACAGAGCAGTGACATCACAAACAGAGCAGTGACATCACACAGGTCATTATCAAACAGCAGTGACATCACAAACAGAGCAGTGACATCACAAACAGAGCAGTGACATCACACAGGTCATTATCAAACAGCAGTGACATCACAAACAGAGCAGTGATATCACAAACAGAGCAGTGACATCACAAACAGAGCAGTGACATCACACAGGTCATTATCAAACAGCAGTGACATCACAAACAGAGCAGTGATATCACAAACAGAGCAGTGACATCACAAACAGAGCAGTGACATCACAAACAGAGCAGTGACATCACAAACAGAGCAGTGACATCACACAGGTCATTATCAAACAGCAGTGACATCACAAACAGAGCAGTGACATCCCAAACAGAGCAGTGACATCCCAAACAGAGCAGTGACATCACAAACAGAGCAGTGACATCACATCAGGCCATTCTCACAGAGCAGTGATATCACAAACAGATCATTATCAAACAGCAGTGACATCACAAACAGGGCAGTGACATCACATCAGGCCATTCTCACAGAGCAGTGACATGGTATCAGGTCTCCTATGTCATTTAGACCTTTGGTAATCAGTGTGCCATATGTGTTTCTCAGACTTCAGGATACTTGGATGCATTGTAGGTTTGGGAATATAGAGACACCCCGTGCTGGAGGCTCTTGGGATCTTCTTCCCCTCCACAATGTGAGAGGAAGGACCTGAGCAAAGATCTAGAAGATCGGGCCATCACCAGACCCAACATCACCAGGCATGAACATCCCCAAGCCAAGAACCCTCCTATGGTCAGATATTTGGGCACATCGTGGGTACCCACCATCATTAGGCATGGTTAGGATGGGTATCTGAGTGATAGATCCGGTCCTGCCCTCCACCCTGCCGGCTCGTTCATAGATAGTGGCCAGGTCAGTGTACATGTAGCCAGGAAAGCCTCGTCTGCCGGGGACCTCCTCTCGAGCTGCTGAGACCTAAGAGAAGAGGTAATTAACAGTAGTAGAATATTCTGCCTGGAATCATTGGTCATGGATGATTCCTAGGGTTTAGGTTTCAGTCGAGGTTCCCTCTCCTCACAGTCCTGGTCCAGTATTCTGAAACATATGATGTCACCTTGTCTGACAATGATTTCATCATATGCGAGAAGCTCGCTCATTGGGTCTACTGAGTACGGAAAACCTATGCTATTGTCACATGTAGATGCTCTGCAGTCACTGTGAATTGCTCTGCAGTAGTTACATGGAGTTAATATCATTTACTCTATTAAGGGTTAACTTCTGTGGCTCGGTAATGTTAGTTGTAGTTGCTGAGTGTATCAGGTGATGTGGTTGTCCACTGTCTCAGCTCTTAAGTAGCCTTGTGACCCATCAGCTGGTGTCGCTGATAGAGTTCATTCTCTGCAAATACAGTGAATGATCTGTACTGATGCTGTGTACTGTTCTGCTCAAGCTTCGTGGAGATTGCCATCTGTTTGCAGTCGCTGTGCTTATCCTGGTTCCTGGGTGGAGGATGTATGTTAGCCTAGGGCCGGTCAGGAACAGGGCAAAGGTGGTGACCCAGACAACCTCACCTTTAGAGGTATTTCTGGGAACAGGGTCAGCCAGGGACCCCCAGTCTAAGGGTCAGACTAGTTCCCTTGATCATCTTTTGCCCGTTACTACCATCCTGCTACCTAACCCCTTTATCCGCTACTACCACTCATGACAGCTATAGCTTCAGACTTAAGTCCTCAGGGGACCTCTCTGCCATTATACCCCCTATTGACTTATCTTGACATCTGGAATGACGAATGACAACATCAAACCTCATTGTAAGAGACATTGAATTTGGTGGAGGACTTCATTCTGCCATGAAGAAGGATAGGTCTAAACCATCAGCAGGTGGTCATTGTGGGGACCTCCTCTCCTATATTTTCCAGCTATGTACCTCACGTAGAGCCTCAGCGTAGGAGCTCATGTCGGTGAGGATGACGAGCACGTGCTTCTCACATTGGTAGGCCAGGTACTCCGCTTCTGTGAGCGCCAGGCGGGGGGTGATGATCCTCTCAATGCTGTGGAACAATGATATCATAAGACGAAGTCCACATGGACAGACATATCGATGCCAGGCTTGTGGTGCAGCTTACGTTGGATCATTGGCCAAATTCAAGAACAGACACACATTATCCATGGATCCATTTTCCTCAAAGTCAGACTTGAAGAAGCGGGCTGTCTCCATGTTCACCTATATGGGGTGACAGATTGGACAGGTTCATCCATACCCGCTCACAGCCGGCAGGAGGGGAGGGGGCGCCTTTATTGCACGACTTACCCCCATCGCAGCAAACACAATGGCAAAATTATCATCGTGGTAATCCATCACGTCCTTCGATTTCTTCACCAGCCCGGCCTGTCTGCAAATCTGTGCCGCAATCTGTGGGGGAGAGAAAAGAAACGTCCCATAACAGAGGGTTCTCCACCCTCCGCCCGGGTACAGTGGAGGGGCTCATAATAAAGGGCAATCATGGGCTCAAGATCAAGTGACAAGGACACAAGTGACAGAGTTAAGACTAAAATGAAACATACAGCTCTGACCTTTACTCTGATACTACAGATCAAGAACAATAACACTCTGATACTACAGATCAAGAACAATAACACTCTGATACTACAGATCTAGAACAATGACACTCTGATACTACAGATCAAGAACAATAACACTCTGATACTACAGATCTAGAACAATGACACTCTGATACTACAGATCAAGAACAATGACACTCTGATACTACAGATCAAGGACAATGACACTCTGATACTACAGACCTAGAACAATGACACTCTGATACTACAGATCAAGAACAATGACACTCTGATAATACAGATCTAGAACAATGACACTCTGATACTACAGATCAAGAACAATGACACTCTGATACTACAGATCTAGAACAATGACACTCTGATACTACAGATCTAGAACAATGACACTCTGATACTACAGATCTAGAACAATGACACTCTGATACTACAGATCAAGAACAATGACACTCTGATACTGCAGATCAAGAACGATGACACTCTGATACTACAGATCAAGAACAATGACACTGATACTACAGATCTAAACAATGACACTCTGATACTACAGATCAAGAACGATGACACTCTGATACTACAGATCAAGAACAATGACACTCTGATACTACAGATCAAGAACAATGACACTCTGATACTACAGATCTAAACAATGACACTGTGATACTACAATCAAGAACAATGACACTGTGATACTACAGATCAAGAACAATGACACTCTGATACTACAGATCTAGAACAATGACACTCTGATACTACAGATCAAGAATAATGACACTCTGATACTAAAGATCAAGAACGATGACACTCTGATACTACAGATCAAGAACAATGACACTCTGATACTACAGATCTAGAACAATGACACTCTGATACTACAGATCTAGAACAATGACACTGATACTACAGATCAAGAACAATGACACTCTGATACTAAAGATCAAGAACAATGACACTCTGATACTACAGATCTAGAACAATGACACTCTGATACTACAGATCAAGAACAATGACACTCTGATACTAAAAATCAAGAACAATGACATTCTGATACTACAGATCAAGAACAATGACACTCTGATACTACAGATCTAGAACAATGACACTCTGATACTACAGATCAAGAACAATGACACTCTGATACTACAGATCTAGAACAATGACACTCTGATACTACAGATCAAGAACAATGACATTCTGATACTACAGATCAAGAACAATGACACTCTGAAACTACAGATCAAGAACAATGACACTCTGATACTACAGATCTAAAACAATGACATTCTGATACTACAGATCAAGAACAATGACACTGATACTATAGATCAAGAACAATGACACTCTGATACTACAGATCAAGAACAATGACACTCTGATACCACAGATCAAGAACAATGTCACTCTGATACTACAGATCTAGAACAATGACACTCTGATACTACAGATCAAGAACAATGACACTCTGATACTACAGATCAAGAACAATGACACTCTGATACTGCAGATCAAGAACGATGACACTCTGATACTACAGATCAAGAACAATGACACTGATACTACAGATCTAAACAATGACACTCTGATACTACAGATCAAGAACGATGACACTCTGATACTACAGATCAAGAACAATGACACTGATACTACAGAACTAAACAATGACACTGTGATACTACAATCAAGAACAATGACACTGTGATACTACAGATCAAGAACAATGACACTCTGATACTACAGATCTAGAACAATGACACTCTGAAACTACAGATCAAGATAAATGACACTCTGATACTAAGATCTAGAACAATGACACTCTGATACTACAAGATCAAGAACAATGACACTCTGATACTACAGATCTAGAACAATGACACTCTGATACTACAGATCTAGAACAATGACACTGATACTACAGATCAAGAACAATGACACTCTGATACTAAAGATCAAGAACAATGACACTCTGATACTACAGATCTAGAACAATGACACTCTGATACTACAGATCAAGAACAATGACACTCTGATACTACAGATCAAGAACAATGACACTCTGATACTACAGATCAAGAACAATGACACTCTGATACTACAGATCAAGAACAATGACACTCTGATACTACAGATCAAGAACAATGACACTCTGATACTACAGATCAAGAACAATGACACTCTGATACTACAGATCAAGAACAATGACACTCTTATATACAGATCTAGAATAATGACACTCTGATACTAAAAATCAAGAACAATGACACTCTGATACTACAGATCAAGAACAATGACACTCTGATACTACAGATCAAGAACAATGACACTCTGATACTACAGATCAGAAACAATGACACTCTGATACACAGATCAAGAACAATGACACTCTGATACTACAGATCTAAGAACAATGACACTCTGATACTACAGATCAAGAACAATGACACTCTGATACTACAGATCAAGAACAATGACATTCTGATACTACAGATCTAGAACAATGACACTCTGATACTACAGATCTAGAACAATGACACTCTGATACTACAGATCAAGAACAATGACACTCTGATACTACAGATCAAGAACAATGACACTCTGATACTACAGATCAAGAACAATGACACTCTGATACTACAGATCAAGAACAATGACACTCTGATACTACAGATCAAGAACAATGACACTTTATAGTACAGATCTAGAACAATGACACTCTGATACTAAGATCAAGAACAGATGACATACTGAAATCTACAGATCAAGAACAATGACACTCTGATACTATAGATCAAGAACAATGACACTCTGATACTACAGATCAAGAACAATGACACTCTGACACTACAGATCAAGAACAATGACACTCTGATAGCTACAGATCTAGAACAATGACACTCTGATACATAATTCAAAACAACAATGAAAACTCTGATACTACAGATCTAGAACAATGACACTCTGATACTAACAGATCAAGAACAATGACACTCTGATACTATAGATCAAGAAGAATGACACTCTGATACTACAGATCTAGAACAATGACACTCTGATACACAGATCAAGAACAATGTCACTCTGATACTACAGATCTAGAACAATGACACTCTGATACTACAGATCAAGAACAATGACACTCTGATACTATAGATCAAGAACAATGACACTCTGATACTACAGATCAAGAACAATGACACTCTGATACTGCAGATCAAGAACGATGACACTCTGATACTACAGATCAAGAAACAATGACACAGATACTACAGATCAAACAATGACACTCTGATACTACAGATCAGAATGATGACACTCTGATACTACAGATCAAGAACAATGACACTGATACTACAGATCTAAACAATGACACTTGATACTACAATCAAGAACAATGACACTGTGATACTACAGATCAAGAACAATGACACTCTGATACTACAGATCTAAGAACAATGACACTCTGATACTACAGATCAAGAATAATGACACTCTGATACTAAAGATCAAGAACGATGACACTCTGATACTACAGATCAAGAACAATGACACTCTGATACTACAGATCAGAACAATGACACTCTGATACTACAGATCTAGAACAATGACACTGATACTACAGATCAAGAACAATGACACTCTGATACTAAAGATCAAGAACAATGACACTCTGATACTACAGATCTAGAACAATGACACTCTGATACTACAGATCAAGAACAATGACACTCTGATACTACAGATCAAGAACAATGACACTCTGATACTAAAGATCAAGAACAATGACACGCTGATACTACAGATCTAGAACAATGACACTCTGATACTACAGATCAAGAACAATGACACTCTGATACCACAGATCAAGAACAATGACACTCTGATACTACAGATCTAGAACAATGACACTCTGATACTACAGATCAAGAACAATGATACTCTGATACTACAGATCAAGAACAATGACATTCTGATACTACAGATCTAGAACAATGACACTCTGATACTACAGATCTAGAACAATGACACTCTGATACTACAGATCAAGAACAATGACACTCTGATACTACAGATCAAGAACAATGATACTCTGATACTACAGATCAAGAACAATGACATTCTGATACTACAGATCTAGAACAATGACACTCTGATACTACAGATCTAGAACAATGACACTCTGATACTACAGATCAAGAACAATGACACTCTGATACTACAGATCAAGAACAATGACACTCTGATACTACAGATCAAGAACAATGACACTCTGATACTACAGATCAAGAACAATGACACTCTTATAGTACAGATCTAGAACAATGACACTCTGATACTATAGATCAAGAACAATGACATACTGATTCTACAGATCAAGAACAATGACACTCTGATACTATAGATCAAGAACAATGACACTCTGATACTACATATCAAGAACAAAGACACTCTGATACTACAGATCAAGAACAATGACACTCTGATAGTACAGATCTAGAACAATGACACTCTGATACTATAGATCAAGAACAATGACACTCTGATACTAAGATCAAGAACAATGACACTCTGATACTACAGATCTAGAACAATGACACTCTGATACTACAGATCAAGAACAATGACACTCTGATACTAAGATCAAGAACAATGACACTCTGATACTACAGATTCAAGAACAATGACACTCTGATACTACAGATCAGAACAATGACACTCTGATACTACAGATCTAGAACAATGACACTCTGATACTACAGATCAAGAACAATGACACTCTGATACTACAGATCAAGAACAATGACACTCTGATACTACAGATCTAGAACAATG
The DNA here is from genome assembly GCA_033576535.1 of Allobates femoralis. Lineage (NCBI taxonomy): Eukaryota > Metazoa > Chordata > Amphibia > Anura > Aromobatidae > Allobates > Allobates femoralis. The sequence goes on from JARQOC010000003.1 coordinate 19,194,684, forward strand.
ACACTCTGATACTACAGATCAAGAACAATGACACTCTGATACTACAGATCTAGAACAATGACACTCTGATACTACAGATCAGAACAATGACACTCTGATACTACAGATCAAGAACAATGACACTCTGATACTACAGATCAAGACAATGACACTCTGATACTACAGATCAAGAACAATGACACTCTGATACTACAGATCTAGAACAATGACACTCTGATACTACAGATTAGAAAATGACACTCTGATACTACAGATCAAGAACAATGACACTCTGATACTACAGATCAAGAACAATGACACTCTGATACTACAGATCAAGAACAATGACACTCTGATACTACAGATCAAGAACAATGACACTCTGATAGTACAGATCTAGAACAATGACACTCTGATACTAAAGATCAAGAACAATGACACTCTGATACTACAGATCAAGAACAATGACACTCTGATACTAAGATCAAGAACAATGACACTCTGATACTACAGATCTAGAACAATGACACTCTGATACTACAGATCTAGAACAATGACACTCTGATAGCTACAGATCAAGAACAATGACACTCTGATACTACAGATCAAGAACAATGACACTCTGATACTACAGATCAAGAACAATGACACTCTGATACTACAGATCTAGAACAATGACACTCTGATACTACAGATCAAGAACAATGACACTCTATACTACAGATCTAGAACAATGACACTCTGATACTACAGATCTAGAACAATGACACTCTGATACTACAGATCAAGAACAATGACACTCTGATACTACAGATCAGAATGAACATGACATTCTCTGATTACTACAGACCCTAGAACGATGACACTCTTGAGCTACAGATCTAGAACAATGGACACTCTGATACTACAGATCTAGAACATGACACTCTGATACTACAGGATCAGAACAATGACACTCTGATGCTTACAGATTAGAACAATGACATCTTGATACCTATAGATCAAGAACAATGACATTTGATTCTACAGATCTGATAACAATGAAACTCTGATACTATAGATCAAGAACAATGACACTTACTGATACTAAAAAGTCAAGAACAAGACACTCTGTACTACAGATCTCTAGAACAATGACACTCTGATACTAAGATCTAGAACAATGACACTTGTTACCTACAGATCAAGAACAATGACACTCTGATACTAAGATCTAGAACAATGACACTCTGATACTACAGATCTCAAGAACAATGACACTCTGATACTACAGATCTATAGAACAATGACACTCTGATACTACAGATCTAGAACCGTGACACTCTGATACTACCGATCTAGAACAATGACACTCTGTTACTACAGATCAAGAACAATGACACTCTGTTACTACAGATCAAGAATCAATGACACTCTGATACTACAGATCTAGAACAATGACACTCTGATACTATCAGATCAAGATCAATGACATCTGATTCTACAGATCAGAATCATGACACTCTGATTACTAGATCTTAACAGATCAGAACAATGACACTCTGATACTACAGATCAAGACAATGACACTCTGATACTACAGATCTAGAACAATGCCTGATCTACTCTCTGCATTACTACAGATCAAGAACAATGACACTCTGATACTACAGATCAAGAACAATGACATTCTGATACTACAGATCTAGAACAATGACACTCTGATACTACAGATCTAGAACAATGACACTCTGATACTACAGATCAAGAACAATGACACTCTGATACTACAGATCAAGAACAATGACACTCTGATACTACAGATCAGAACAATGACACTCTGATACTACAGATCAAGAACAATGACACTCTGATTACTACAGATCAAGAACAATGACACTCTTATAGTACAGATCTAGAACAATGACACTCTGATACTATAGATCAAGAACAATGACATACTGATTCTACAGATCAAGAACAATGACACTCTGATACTATAGATCAAGAACAATGACACTCTGATACTACAGATCAAGAACAAGACACTCTGACACTACAGATCAAGAACAATGACACTCTGATAGACAGATCTAGAACAATGACACTCTGATACTATAGATCAAGAACAATGACACTCTGATACTACAGATCTAGAACAATGACACTCTGATACTAAAGATCAAGAACAATGACACTCTGATACTATAGATCAAGAAGAATGACACTCTAATACTACAGATCTAGAACAATGACACTCTGATACACAGATCAAGAACAATGTCACTCTGATACTACAGATCTAGACAATGACACTTGATACTACAGATCAAGAACAATGACACTGATACTATAAGATCAAGAACAATGACACTCTGATACTACAGATCAAGAACAATGACACTCTGATACTGCAGATCAAGAACGATGACACTCTGATACTACAGATCAAGAACAATGACTCAGATATACAGATCTAAACAATGACACTCTGATACTACAGATCATAGAATGATGACACTCTGATATACAGATCAAGAACAATGACACTGATATACAGATCTAAACATGACACTGTGATACTACAATCAGAACTGACACTGTGATACTACAGATCAGAAACTATGACATCTGTACTACAGATCTAGAACAATGACACTCTGATACTACAGATCAAGAATAATGACACTCTGATACTAAAGATCAAGAACGATGACACTCTGATATCTACAGATCAAGAACAATGACACTCTGATACTACAGATCTAGAACAATGACACTCTGATACTACAGTATCTAGAACAATGACACTGATACTACAGATCAAGAACAATGACACTCTGATACTAAAGATCAAGATCAATGACACTCTGATACTACAGATCTAGAACAATGACACTCTGATACTACAGATCAAGAACAATGACACTCTGATACTACAGATCTAGAACGATGACACCCTGATACTACAGATCAAGAACAATGACACTGATACTACAGATCTAGAATGATGACACTCTGATACTACAGATCTAGAACAATGACACTCTGATACTACAGATCAAGAACAATGACACTCTGATACTACAGATCTAGAATGATGACCCTCTGACATTTCGTCTTTCCTTCTTCCCAGGGTCTTTGACCCTCGCACCTCGTTGTGGGGCAGACCAGCGGCAGAGAAGATGGGGATCTTCTGGCCTCGAGCGATGCTGTTCATGACGTCGATGGGTGAGATTCCGGTCTGTATCATCTCCTCGGGATAGGTTCTCCCATGCGGGTTGATCGGCTGTCCTGGAAAGGGATAGGACTGAATGTTACTCCTCTGTGAGTATGAGAATGTGGAGAATGTGGACGTGTTCTTCTCACCATTGATATCTAGAAAGTCTTCAGCCATCACCGTAGGACCGTTATCTATAGGTTTCCCTGAGCCGTTAAAAACGCGTCCTGGAAGAAATAAGGGAATAGCGGGAGTTACAATATGGCGGCATCTGCTGTATACATGTGTATATTATCTATCTATAAGATCTATCTATCTTTCTCTCTCTGTGTCTCTCTGTGGCTCTCTCTCTCTGTCTTTCTCTCTTTGTTTCTCTCTGTCTCTCTCTCTCTGTCTTTCTCTCTCTGTTTCTCTCTGCTCTCTCTCTGTTTCTCTCTGTCTCTCTCTCTTTCTCTCTGTCTCTCTCTGTTTCTCTCTGTCTCTCTCTCTGTTTCTCTCTGTCTTTCTCTCTCTGTTTCTCTCTGTCTCTCTCTGTTTCTCTCTCTCTCTTTCTCTCTGTCTCTCTCTGTTTCTCTCTGTCTCTCTCTCTGTTTCTCTCTGTCTTTCTCTCTCTGTTTCTCTCTGTCTCTCTCTGTTTCTCTCTCTCTCTTTCTCTCTCTGTTTCTCTCTGTCTCTCTTTGTCTTTCTCTCTCGGTTTCTCTCTCTCTTTCTCTCTCTGTTTCTCTCTGTCTCTCTCTGTTTCTCTCTCTCTTTCTCTCTCTCTGTTTCTCTCTCTCTCTCTCTCTCTGTTTCTCTCTCTTTCTTCCTCATGTCTATTTTCGGTCATGTTCTGGGTCCCTGATGTCCTCTCCATTAGTGACCTGTGTATGGGTTCCCGCTACCTGTGCCCTCTCCATGCCCTGATGTCAGGGCCCATTTCTCTCTCTCTCTGTTTCTCTCTCTTTCTCTCTCTCTCTGTTTCTCTCTCTTTCTTCCTCATGTCTATTTTCGGTCATGTTCAGGGCCCCTGGTGTCCTCTCCATTAGTGACCTGTGTATGGGTTCCTGCTACCTGTGCCCTCTCCATGCCCTGATGTCAGGGCCCATTTCTCTCTTTCTCTCTCTCTGTTTCGCTCTCTCTGTTTCCCTCTCTCTGTTTCTCCCTCTCTTTCTTCCTCATGTCTATTTTCGATCATGTTCAGGGTCCCTGATGTCCTCTCCATTAGTGACCTGTGTATGGTTCCCGCTACCTGTGCCCTCTCCATGCCCTGATGTCAGGGCCCATTTCTCTCTCTCTCTGTTTCTCTCTCTCTCTTTCTCTCTCTTTCTCTCTCTCTCTCTGTTTCTCTCTCTTTCTTCCTCATGTCTATTTTCGGTCATGTTCAGGGCCCCTGGTGTCCTCTCCATTAGTGACATGTGTATGGGTCCTGCTACCTGTGCCCTCTCCATGCCCTGATGTCAGGGCCCATTTCTCTCTGTCTCTCTCTGTCTCTCTCAGTTTCTCTCTCTGTCTCTTTCTTTCTGTTTCTCTCTTTCTCTCTCTCTGTTTCACTCTCTCTGTTTCCCTCTCTCTGTTTCTCCCTCTCTTTCTTCCTCATGTCTATTTTCAGTCATGTTCAGGGTCCCTGATGTCCTCTCCATTAGTGACCTGTGTATGGGTCCTGCTACCTGTGCCCTCTCCATGCTCTGATGTCAGGGCCCATTTCTCTCTCTCTCTCTGTTTCTCTCTCTCTCTCTTTCTCTCTCTCTCTGTTTCTCTCTCTTTCTTCCTCATGTCTATTTTCGGTCATGTTCAGGGTCCCTGGTGTCCTCTCCATTAGTGACCTGTGTATGGGTTCCTGCTACCTGTGCCCTCTCCATGCCCTGATGTCAGGGCCCATTTCCAGGCTCTCGGGGGCCCTTCCTGCTGCTCCTCCTGTCTCTGCTCATCACATTCACTTGCTGCCAGGATCCAGACTCGGTGACCATGAAAGGTCAGTAACCTTCTCAGTCTCTTACGAGTCACTTGTGCCCCTGACGCTCGTACATGATGTGAGACATAATCTTAAAGGCTCCAGGTGAGAGAAGCGGTGGCTTTGGGGGCCCTCGGCTCCATTTTTGGGCCCCTGTGATATAGAGACGCACTCTCTCCACATTGAGTTCTGACACGTTGTGTTACCATTTCTGTGATCCAGATCGGACCTCAGCCACCGCCGCAGATAATGAATAAAACCGCTTTATATTAATACTTCAAATTAAAATTCCACTTAAAGGCCCATGACATCAATTTATTTAGCGCGGCAGTGGCCTCTGTCACCAGCAGGTGGCGCCACCTGCACCATAAAATCTGTGTTAAAAATGGAAAACCACAAAAAAAAAGCGATTGGTGGAATTTGTATGTGATCGATGGTTATACAGAAAGCAGCGATGACCGGCGGAGAGCGTCAGCATGAGATATAGAAATGTTTACTGGACGAAGGAGAAAGAGGGGGGGGTTTCAGCTTTTCTAGACCCTAGAAGTGTAAAGACGCCCGACTACACAGGGGTAAAGGAGCCAAACATGTATATTCCGATCAACTCAAAAAGGGCATAAAATAGCGCCACCTAGTGGCTGGGATAACACGAATAATGGGATCTATGGACACATACTATGTTACTCTGGGATCCCCCGACTTCATAGGGAACAGATGAACCAAAAAAGGAGAGATGCTGTATGACAGATATATCCATTTATGTGAGAATAAGAAAATGGTGTAGCATCTAAGCAGCTAGATACCGTCCTACCTACACGAGGAATAATTATGGGGTACAGATGGGATCAAGATGGGGTAAACAGACTACAGATGGGGTAAAGATGGGATACTGATGATGAGATACAGATGTGGTACAGTGTGGGGTAAACATGAGATCAAGATGACATACATATGGGATACTGATGATGAGATACAGATGGGGTCAAGATAGGATACTGATGATGAGATACAGATGGGGTACAGGTGGGGTAAACATGAGATCAAGATATGGTACATATGGGAAACTGATGATGAGATACAGATGGGGTCAAGATGGGATACTGATGATGAGATACAGATGGGGTACTGGTGGGATAAACATGAGATCAAGATATGGTACATATGGGATACAGATGATGGAGTATATATAAGGTACAGATTGGTTACAAAGGGGTACAAATGGGATCAAGATGGGGTACAGATTATAGGTACAGATAATGGGGTACGTGTGGGATCAAGATGGGGTACATATGGGATATAGATGATGGGGTAAGATGGGATACCGATGATGAGATACAGATGAGGTAAAGATGGGATACTGATGATGAGATACAGATGGGGTAAAGATGGGATACTGATGATGAGATACAGATGGGGTAAAGATGGGATACTGATGATGAGATACAGATGGGGTAAAGATGGGATACTGATGATGAGATACAGATGGATAAAGATGGAATACTGATGATGAGATACAGATGGGGTACAGGTGGGGTAAACATGAGATCAAGATGTGGTACATATGGGATACTGATGATGGGGTACAGATGTGTTTAAGATGGGGTACATATAGGATACAGATGATGGGTATATATAAGGTACAGATTGGTTACAAAGGGGTGTAAATGGGATCAAGATGGGGTACAGATTATAGGGTACCGATAATGGGGTACATGGGATCAAGATGGGGTACATATGGGATACAGATGATGGGGTATAGATGGTGTAAAGATGGAGTACAGATGTGGTACAGATTATGGGGTACAGATGTTGGGGTACAGATGGGATCAAGAAGGGGTAAAGATAGTGTACAGATAGGGTAAAAATGGATACTGATGATGAGGTACAGATGGGGTAGAGGTGGGGTCAAAATGGGATCAAGATGTCATACATATGGATACAGATGATGGGGTATATATAGGGTATAGATTGGTTACAAAGGGGGTAAAAATGGGATAAAGATGTGGTACAGATTATAGGGTACAGATAATGAGGTACAGATGGGACCAAGATGGGGTACATATGGGATACTGATGATGGGGTACAGATCGTGTAAATGTGGAGTACAGGTGGGATATCATGCTGGCTATGGGCTAAGTTACAATAGAGCTGAAAAGCCGATATCCTTGTATAGAGATAGTGAAGTAAAAATTATCTGTCCCAAATAATGGCACAATAAAAGCTACATATCGTCCCGCAGAAACCCAGCCCCTCACATCACCACACCGACTATTTTTATGTTTGGTTATAGGTCACAGAATATGGCGGCCGCTGCCAAATTAACATTAAAATGATAAAAAAATGTAAAGAAGATTGCAAGAATGTGATAACTCGGATCTGCGAATAAAACTCATGGGTCATTCATGTCTACGGTGAACGCCGGAAGCGAAGAACACAAACAAAAGTGGTTTTATTTTTCTTTCCAGCCATCAAATCAATTGTTCCAAACATACGGCGTCTCTTCTGTATGAAGAATCCCTTTAGGTCGACATAAACATACAAAGGTATTGTCTTATGTAAAAAGGAAAGGAAAAACTAAGGTAAAAATGAAATCACTCCCATTCTACTTCCGGAATTTTTTACATTTTCTCGTCATAACGGGTTTTAACATAACAAAAAAAAAAAATGTTCAATTGAAGAAAATTTATATATTAATAAATCAGAAAATAGTTAAAAAATATAAATAAAATTAAATCCAAATAAAATTGAGTTTTTGGAAATTTTTCCCATTTTTCCTCTGTGTCAGAAATGGAATCGGAACTCTGCTCTGGGACAAGAAGGGTTAACGTTCCTCGGATCGGCACCGGTTAAACCAGCATTCTCCAGCCTCCGAGCCCCCTCTCTTTCCCGGGACCATCTGGGAATACAGCTCTGAATGGCCGGCCGGACGGCCTCGCCGGGGACCTTCGCTGCTGGTTTTCATCCAGGTTCAGGAATAAAAAACATAAAAAAAGAGAGAAAAATCCATCGCTCATTAAGCTTGTAGGTCTGGAAATCTCCGACCTAATTAACAACCTCCCACCGGCCCATAATTCACTTTATCTAAAGACGCTATTAGCGCCGGACAAAGGGGATCTATAAATGGGAAATGAATGACGGATTTCTTTATTTATTACAATGTTTTCGGCAAATGTTGTGAAACTAATTAAGTTTTTTTTGTTACTTTGTTTTTTTGGGGGTTGGGGGACGATGGTTGGTTTCGGGTGGGGGTGATGTATATTGTCGCCATTCTTCAGTGACCGGTGCAGGGTTAATACAATGGAGAAGAATGGTTAGACTCAGTGTCATACCTACCACAGAGGCTGACGGGAGGGGGCTCAATGCCAGACCACTCCTCACCTAAAACCAAAATCTGAAGCTAGGACTGGGGTGGAGAACCCTTCACTGTCGACCAACGTCTGGGCTGCCGCGGCTGTTAAGAAAGTCCAAGGGCCCAAGAACCGCAAGAGAAACGTCCCTTAGTTTCAGCCGCCCCTTGTACAAATCCTCCATTGGGAATCAATCTATGACTTCAAGCCCAATAGAAAGAGAAGTTGTACACCAGGGGCAGTGGACAATTGTTTTCAGTGAAGAGGTATTTGTGCCAGTCGCCCGCACCTACCGACACCACCTGAAAACCCAAAGTGACCGTAAAAGTAAAAAGGACCAACACACATAATATTTAACAAGTAAAGACTGAAGATTGAAGCTAGGACCAATGGAGAGGAATCTTTTATGGCAAAGGGCCCCTAGTCATGGTTTTGGTAAATATTATGTGCCCTTTGGTAGAAGGGAAGTGACTATTACGGTATATGGCCAGGAGTGCTAGAGGACACCCACTAGGCAGGATCTGGAAGATGCATTTAAGGTCTGGAAGGTGGATGTAGAGTCTGGCAGATAGCTCTAGGGACTACAAGATGGATGCAGGGTCTGGAAGATGGATGTAGGGTCTGGAAGATGGATGTAGGGTCTGGAAGAGGGATCTAGGTACTGGAAGATGGATGTAGGGTCTGGAAGATGGATGTGGGGTCTGGAAGATGGATGTAGGGTCTGGAAGATGGATCTAGGTACTGGAAGATGGATGTAGGGTCTGGAAGATGGATGTAGGGTCTGGAAGATGGATCTAGGTACTGGAAAATGGATGTAGGGTCTGGAAGATGGATGCAGGGTCTGGAGGATGGATGTAGGGTCTGGAAGATGGATATAGGGCCTGAAAGATGGATGTGGGGTCTGCAAGATGGATCTATGGACTGGAAGATGGATGTAATGTCTGGAAGATGAATGTTGGGTCTGGAAGGTGGATATAGGGCCTGGAACATGGATAAAGGGTCTGCAAGGTGAATGTAGAGTCTGGAAGTTGGATGTAGGGCCTGGAAGATGAATGTTGGGTCTGGAAGATGGATTTAGTGTCTGGAAGATGGATATAGGTCCTGGAAGATGGATATATGATCTGGAAGATGGATGTAGATCCTGGAAGATAGATATATGATCTGGAAGATGGATGTAGATCCTGGAAGATAGATATATGATCTGGAAGATGGATATATGACCTGGAAGATGGATTTAGGGCCTAGAAGATGAATGTAGGGTCTGGAAGATGGATGTAGGGTCTGGAAGATGGATGTAGGTCCTGGAAGATGGATATATGATCTGGAAGTTAGATGTAGGGCCTCGAAGATGGATGTAGGGTCTGAAAGATGGATGTAGGGTCTGGAAGATGGATGTAGGTACTTGAAAATGGATATATGATCTGGAAGATGGAGGTAGGGCCTGGAAGATGAATGCAGGGTCTGGAAGGTGGATGTAGGGTGTAGAATACAGATAAAGGGTCTGCAAGATGGATGTAGAGTCTGGAAGATGGATGTAGGTCCTGGAAGATAGATGTAGGGCCTGAAAGATGTATACAATTACCCCTAGACCTACCCTTACATCAGGTGAATGCAGTAATAGAATGCAGTAATGACAACTGTTACATTCCAGTTCTAGAAGATTTCTGACAATATTTTTAGGTGTTACCCAAAAATGCCAAAATTATAAACTGCCAAAAACGATCTGTCAAATCTACTGGAATTCAACTGACAAATGTGATTGACATCGCAGGTATATATATATAACCATGTGAATTGACCTGCTGGTAAAACCAATTTATTATATTCAGAGGTCTCTCATCGCCCCCCTCGCCTACACAAGACATTACTAAGACACAAGTCATCCTGAGACACTGATGATGGCCAAAGAGGAAAGAAAAGAAGACGTGAGTCGAGGAAAGAATCGAGGCAGCGGAGGATCGGGAAGGGACAGGTGAGGGGCGAAGGGAGTAGAATGATTTTATTATTTATATTTTTAATCCTTTTCCAGCCCTAAAGAAAAAACAAGGCAAAATGTTTGATTTAAACAAGTCAAATCCACATTTTTGGTGAATTTGAATTGTTTCGATTGATTTGCTTATCTCGAGTGTCCACCTTTAAATCTCCTATTTTAGCCAAGCCATCGACAGGCTGCAATTCACTCTACAGCCACAGGATGGCCACCTATAACAGAAACATCTCTAAGCAGAGTGTTACAAAATTATATATTTTTTTCAAAGCAGCTCATCTTTCGCTACTTATCTTGCGAAATGTTGAATCAAGAGGAAAGGTAAAGAAGAACCAGAATGAAGAGGAACAGTCTGCAGCTGTCTATCGGTGGACGCAAGGTCAAAGGAACTCTAAGAACCACTTGTAGAAAATCCAATAGGTAACGTCACGCTGGGAGGGGTCGGGGTAGCCAAGAGCTGGACGAAGAGGATAAGGGGAGCCTACTCTGGCCCTGATACTGGGGTCCCTGGCTCGCCCTGATCTCAAAGGCACCTCTAAAGGTGAGGAGGTTCGAGCCTCCAACCTAAGTCCCTAAAGCTCCTGAGAAGCCCTAGGCATAAGCCCCTACCTCCACCCACAAACCAGGAGCCCAGCAACTTCCAATGGAGAAAAACAGCAGCTTCAGATCAGCGTCTGCTCACACCAGGTCACAGTCCAGAAGTGAACTGAAATCAGCAACAACAGGTGGATGTGAGCTGATCTATTTAAGGCCGAGGGTGGGGAGCAACAAGCCCAGACACACCCCTCAGCATACCTAAGCATTCACACACACACACCTACTACTACATGCTCCGCTCATTAGCCTCATATACTCACACTGAGCAGGGAATAAAAATAGACTTCATTTAAACCTACAGCAGCAGCACTTCCATACTACAAAGGCAGTCAATACGTAACAGGTAAGAAGAGTCAGTGTCCAAATTCAGGGTGAAAATATAGTCCAAAAGATTATTCTGCCATAAAAAGATACATTTCGACCTGTCAAAAAAGGTCTTTAGCAAGCACCAAGACTTTATTCTGCCATAAAAAGGTGACAACATTTCGACCTAATAAAAAGGGTCTTCATCAAGTACCAAACGTTTATTCTGCCATAAAAAGGTAACAAAGTTTCGACTTAAAAGAAGGGCCTTTATCAAGTATCAAAAGTTTATTCCGCCGTGTAAAGGGAACGTTTCAACCTATCAAAAAGGGTCTTCATCAAGTACCAAAAACCTATTCTACCATATAGTAAGGTAACATCTTTTTAATCAAAATACTTGATAAAGACCGTTGTTCATAGGTTGAATCATCGTCACTTTTTATATGAAAGAATAAACTTTTGCACTATTTTTTTTAACTTTTTGAAAGAGAACCATAACATTTTTTCAGAGTTTCTTCGTATGGACACTGGACAGTCGTAGACCATCACCACTTTAAGCACAACGTAGACGACCCGCTGCACAAACTTTACCTTCTCTGATGCAATCTCTGGGCGGCCCTATATAGACACATACCGTAATAATAATAATAATAATAATCTTTATGTATATATGGAGCGGATAGGCTATGTCTAAGTGACTTTGACTAGGGATCATGATAGGCTGCCCTAAAAAGATGTGTTTTTAGGGATCGCCTGAGAACTATGTAAGTTGTGGATACACCTAATTTATTGGGGTAGAACATTCCAGAGAATTGGTGCAGCTCGTGAGAAGTCTTGGAGCCTGGAGTGGGAGGATCGGATTAGTGCAGATGTTAGTCTAAGGTCACTTTATAAGTGAAGAGAACAGGTAGGGTGATAGTCAGATGATGGAGGAGATGTAGGGGGGTGCTGCACTGTGTAGAGAACGGGTGGGGTGATAGACAGAGAGGAGGGAGGAGATGTAGGGGGGTGCTGCACTGTGAAGAGCTTTGTGGGTGAGAACAAGCAGTTTGAATTGGATCCTATAGTGCAGGGGCGGGGAACCATTTTTCTGTTGAGGGCCATTTGGAAATTTCCACAGTCCTTCAGGGGCCGTACAAAATTATTAATTTGAACATTACCCGCTATATTTGGTTTAACAATCAACGCACCCCTATTGTGGTTGCTGGAGCTGCTTCTCTTTAGCGTGGTTGATATTGGTCATGTTGCTTCTCAACTGCTTTTCCAGGTTTGCTAGAGCCCTAGACATCACAAGAGAGGCGTGGAGCATATACCTCACTGGGGAGGCTGAGGCTGGGACATAGAGATCTCTGTAGAGCCTGATTTAAAGAGCAGACAGTTGGCGCATCTGCCAGCCTTAGCACTTAGATCCCCAGGGGGCCGCAAAAAAGTAATCAAGGGCCGCATTCAGCCCTGGGGCCTGAGGTTCTCCACCCCTGCTGTAGTGTATAAGCAGTCAGTGCAATGACTGGCAAATAGCAGAAGCGTCTGAGTAACGGTTAGCTAGATAGGTGATCCTGACTGCTGCATTAAGGATGGACTGGAGAGGTGAAAGTCTAGTGCGGAGGAGACCAATTAAAAGAGAATTAGAATAGTCAAGGCAGGAGTGGATTAAGGCCACAGTGAGGGTTTTTGTGGTTTCCAAGGTGAGATGTTCTTCAGGTGCAAGCGGCAAGAGCGGGTGAGAGATTGTATATATAGGGTGAATGAAAGATCAGGGTCAAACATAACACCCAGACAGCGAGCCTGATGACAAGGCGTTATCGTGGTGCCGCACACTGAGAGATGTCAGATTTAGGGAGGTTAGTGGAGGGCGGGAGCAGAAGAAGTTCAGTTCTGGACAGGTTGAGTTTCAGGTAGAGAGCGGACATGATATTGGAAACTGCGGTTAAACAGTCATTGGTGTTCTTTATTAGAGCAGGAGTAAGGTCAGGGGAGGAAGTGTATAATTGTGTGTCATCAGCATAAAGATGGTACTGAAAGCCAAATCTGCTGATTGTTTGTCCGATCGGGGCCGTGTACAGAGAGAAGAGAAGAGGTCCGAGGACTGAACCCTGAGGGACCCCAATAGTGAGGGGAAGAGGGGAGGAAGTGGAGCCAGAGAATGATACACTGAAAGAGCGGTCAGAAACATAGGAAGAGAACCAGGAGAGAGCAGTGTCTGATGGAGTGCAGCATAGAGAGTAGGAGATGGTGGTCAACAGTGTCAAAAGCTGCAGAGAGATCAAGAAGGATAAGCAGAGAGTGGTCACCATTATGTTTTGCCGTCAGAAGGTCGTTGGTCACTTTGATGAGGGCAGTTTCTGTAGAGTGAAGGGGGCAGAAGCCAGGCTGTAATGGATCTAGAAGAGAGTGAGCGGAGAGGTCATGAGTGAGGCGGGAATAGACCAGGCGCTCCAGGAGTTTTGAGATGAAAAGGAGATTGGAGACTGGTCTGTAGTTTGTTTGTGCAGAATAGGTCAAGAGACATTTTCTTTAATAATGATGTAATGATAGAGTGTTTAAAGGAGGAGGGGAAGATGCCAGAAGAGAGGGAGAGGCTGAAGATTTTGGTTAGGTGAGTGGTGAACATTATAGAGAGAGACTGGAGTAGGTGAGAGGGAATGGGGTCAGCAGTGCATGTGGTGGGTCGAAAAGAAGAGAGGGGCCTGGAGACTTCTTCTTCTGTGACTGGGTCGAATGTGGAGAGTGAGCTGGAGGAAATGTTGGGAGAGGTAGGGGTAACAGCGATTTGAGGTTGGGAGTTGATTTCCTGACGGATGTTTTCTATTTTCTCTGTGAAGTAAGAAGCCAAATCAGCCACTGCAGCAAACGCTCGGCGCCGACATCCGTTCGCACCCCCCTAATCATCAGCTACACCAGGGCCCTCTACGGACAAGGTCCGCCACTGGCACTGCTGGACCTAACATTAACGAATAGGCCAGACCGCATTTCACATTTACGGGATGGAGGTCACTTGGGTAATAGTGATCACAAAATAATAAGTTTTCAAGTATCCTTTAATAAGATGTGTAGTAGAGGGGCTACAAGGACACTAAACTTCTGGAAGGCAAATTTCCAACGGTTGAGAGATGATCTTAGTGCAATAAACTGGGATAATGTCCTGAGATATAAGAGTACACAAAGCAAATGGGAGACGTTTATTAGCATCCTGAATAGGACCTGTGCACAATATATACCCTATGGGAATAAACAAGCTAGAAATAGGAGGAAACCACTATGGCTAACTAAAGCTGTAAGGGCACAATAAATGACAAAAAGAAATGCAGTGGACGTGGTGTTTATGGACTTTTCAAAAGCTCTTGATACGGTGCCACACAAAAAGTTGATACATAAAATGAGATCAATGGGGATATTTTACTGATGTTGTTGCAAGGTAACGTCCAGGGTACTGTCCAGGTGGTCGGGAGGAACTTCAGGATCTCCACAACTGGTGAGTTGTGAGGGTTCGTTGTCCTAGTGTGTGTGTTTAAGTCCTGGCCTGACCTCCTATGTGTCTCTCACTTGTATTGCAGGCGGTGAGAACTTCAGTTTGGTGCCGTTATCTCTCCTGCGGTTCCTGGCTCACGTGGTTGCTGTGCTACAAGTGTCCCAGAAGATTGAAGCCTCCTTGGTTGACCAGTGTTTTCTGCTGGGCTAAGTAGTCCCTGGCAGACTCGGACTCCGGTGCCCGGGTTGCTTCCTGGGGTGAACCAGTATAGTTCCCCACCCTGTTCCTCGCCTTCCCTCTGACACTCACCCTTGGGCCCCTGCACTGGCTAGGCTTCCCTCTGACACGGGCCTAGCTCGGCACCGTTCACCAGGATGTCTTCACAGTCCTCCCTGGAACTGCACTGCCTAACTCCTCCCCCAGGCCTGAATTTATAGGGGACCTTCCCTGAAGGCGGCAAGTAGAGCTCCCCCTTCAGGTCGGGGGTGGAAGGTGTTGCATGTGTAGGGTATCTGATGTGGAAATCCCTCTGTGCACCAGGTGGTCCTGTAGCAACCGTCCCGTAGAGGTGCCACACATGCACTTGGGCAAAGGAAATAAAATGTATAATTATGTGCTTAATTGTAAAACACTGGGCAAAACTACCACTGAAAAAGACCTGGGTGTATGGGTAGATGACAAACTCACATTTAGTGCTCAGTGTCAGGCAGCTGCTGCAAAGGCAATAAAATAATGGGATGCATTAAAAGAGGCATAGATGCTCATGAGGAGAACATCATTTACCTCTATACAAGTCACTAGTGCGACCACACTTAGAATATTGTGTACAATTCTGGTCTCCGGTGTATAACAAAGACATAGCTGAACTAGAGCGTGTCCAGAGAAGAGCGACCAAGGTTATTAGAGGACTGAGGGGTCTGCAATACCAAGGCAGGTTATTAGAGGACTGAGGGGTCTGCAATACCAAGACAGGTTATTAGAGGACTGAGGGGTCTGCAATACCAAGACAGGTTATTAGAGGACTGAGGGGTCTACAATACCAAGACAGCTTATTAGAGGACTGAGGGGTCTGCAATACCAAGACAGGTTATTAGAGGACTGAGGGGTCTGCAATGCCAAGACAGGTTATTAAAGGACTGAGGGGTCTGCAATACCAAGACAGGTTATTAGAGGACTGAGGGGTCTGCAATACCAAGACAGGTTATTAGAGGACTGAGGGGTCTGCAATACCAAGACAGGTTATTAGAGGACTGAGGGGTCTACAATACCAAGACAGGTTATTAGAGGACTGAGGGGTCTGCAATACCAAGACAGGTTATTAGAGGACTGAGGGGTCTGCAATACCAAGACAGGTTATTAGAGGACTGAGGGGTCTGCAATACCAAGACAGGTTATTAGAGGACTGAAGGGTCTGCAATACCAAGACAGGTTATTAAAGGACTGAGGGGTCTGCAATACCAAGACAGGTTATTAGAGGATTGAGGGGTCTGCAATACCAAGACAGGTTATTAGAGGATTGAGGGGTCAGCAATACCAAGACAGGTTATTAGAGGACTGAAGGGTCTGCAATACCAAGACAGGTTATTAGAGGACTGAGGGGTCTGCAATACCAAGACAGGTTATTAGAGGACTGAGGGGTCTGCAATACCAAGACAGGTTATTATAGGATTGAGGGTCTGCAATACCAAGACAGGTTATTAGAGGACTGAGGGGTCTGCAATACCAAGACAGGTTTATTAGAGGACTGAGGGGTCTACAATACCAAGACAGGTTATTAGAGGACTGAGGGGTCTGCAATACCAAGACAGGTTATTAGAGGACTGAGGGGTCTGCAATACCAAGACAGGTTATTAGAGGACTGAGGGGTCTGCAATACCAAGACAGGTTATTAGAGGACTGAAGGGTCTGCAATACCAAGACAGGTTATTAGAGGACTGAGGGGGTCTGCAATACCAAGACAGGTTATTAGAGGACTGAGGGGTCTGCAATACCAAGACAGGTTATTAGAGGACTGAAGGGTCTGCAATACCAAGACAGGTTATTAAACTTGGGGTTATTTACTTTGGAAATACGAAGGCTTAGGGGTGATCTTATAATAATGTATAAATATGAGGGGACAGTACAGAGACCTTTTTAATGATCTTTTTACTCTTAGGCCTGAGACTGGGACAAGGGGGCGTCCTCTACAGAGACGGGGACAAGGGGGCATCCTCTACAGAGACAGGGACAAGGGGGCATCCTCTACAGAGACAGGGACAAGGGGGCGTCCTTTAAAGAGACGGGGACAGGGGGGCATTCTCTACAGAGACAGGGACAAGGGGGCATCCTCTACAGAGACGGGGACAAGGGGGCATCCTCTACAGAGACGGGGAAAAGGGGGCGTCCTCTACAGAGACAGGGACAAGGGGGCATCCTCTACAGAGACGGGGATAAGGGGGCGTCCTCTACAGAGACGGGGACAAGGGGGCGTCCTCTACAGAGACGGGGACAAGGGGGCATCCTCTACAGAGACGGGAACAAGGGGCGTCCTCTACAGAGACGAGGACAAGGGGGCATCCTCTACAGAGACAGGGACAAGGGGGCGTCCTCTACAGAGACTGGGACAAGGGGGCATCCTCTACGTCTGGAGGAAAGAAGGTTTAATCATAATCTCAGACGCGGATTCTTTACTGTAAGAGCAGTGACACTATGGAGCTCTCTGCCACATGATGGTGTAATGAGGGAGTCACTACTAACATTTAAGAAGGGCCTGGATGCCTTTCTTGAAAATTATAATATTACCAGTTATATACACTAGATCCTTTGATAGGGCGTTGATCCAGGGACCTAGTCTGATTGACGTATCTGGAGTCAGGAAGGAATTTTTTCCCCCAATGTGGAGATTAGTGTTGCCACATGGGTTTTCTTGCCTTCCTCTGGATCAACATGTTAGGCTATGGGGTGAACTAGATGGACTTAAGGCCCCGTTACATGTTTCAACATCGTTCAAAAGTGACGTCAGGAACGATGTTGAAACAACATCATTGTTGCTTTGTTGCGTGTAAACACACGATTCACTAACGATAGTTGTTCAAGTCAGAGCTGACAGGTTTTTCTGCATGCAGGAAAACCTGTCAACTTCAACTTACACAACCGGTGGGATTGTTCGGTGTGACACCGCAATAGCGATGTTGGCGGCGATCCAGCCTATTCGCTGCATTGCAGCAGATCGCTCGCTGGGTTGATCCCAGCCCAGCGAGCAATCGCGGCGCCAACATCGCAGCGCCGTCACCGCCAACATCTTGCCGTGTCACAGCTAGTCTGCGATGTCGTAAGCGAGCACGCACCCGCGGCATCACATCCAACATCGCAGCCGATGTTCGATGGTGTGACGGTGCCTTTAGAGTCTTCCTTCAACCTTAAAAACTATGTTACTATCATGAGATGAGAGAGTCTGTGAGTGTATGAGGGTTAATGGCCCGACGTTTCTGAATGTGTGATATGTAGGGGTGTGCTGAGGGCGAGGATTTGTGAGCGTGAAGGAGAGAATGTTGTGGTCAGAGAGGGGAAGAGGTGAATTATCTAAGGAGGAGGTTGAACAGAGCCGGACAAAGATCAAATCAAGGGTGTTACCATCCTTGTGTGTCTCCGAGGTTGAGAGCTGGTGAGAGGCCTAGAGAAGTGGTTAGAGATAGGAGCTGGGATACAGATGGGGAGATGAGGCTGTTTATTGGGATGTTAAAGTCTCCCAGAATAAGGGTTGGTAATTCTGAGGACATGAAGTGCGGCAGCCACGCGGAGAAATAGTGGTGGAACTGGGTGGGTGACCCTGGCGGGCGGTATATCACTGCTACTCTGAGGGGGAGGGAGTGGAAGAACCTAATGGTGTGGACCTCAAAAGAAGGGAATGAGAGTGATGGAGCTGGGGGGATGACCTAGGAAGTACATTGTGGGGACAGGAGTAAGCCGACTCCACCACCACGTCTGTTCCCAGGTCTCGGAGAATGGGAGAAATGTAGGCTGCCGTGAAAAATAGTAGCAAGGGAAACCGTGTCTGAGTCCTGGATCCAGTTTCAGTGAGGGCCAGGAGAGTTAGTGAGAAAGTAGTTATGAATGAATTGAAGTTTGTTGCATACAGACCATGGATTCCAGAGGGCACAATGAAAAGAGGGAGATGAAGGTGTGCAGGTAATGTTGATAAGGTTAGTGGGGTTTCTATGTGAGGTGGGAGAGGGGTTGAGGTTGGCGGAGGGTAGACCAGGATTTGGAGAGATGTCACCTGACAGGAGCAGCAGTAAAAAGAGAAAGAGCAAATAGTTTTTGTAATTGTGACATTGTTTATGATGCAATACCCTGGAATATGATGGTCTGAGATCATTCAGTACATTGAATAGAGTATGGGAGCTCAATAAAGTAGAGAGAAGGAGAGGGGGTTTATGTGGTTGAGGGGTGATGGCACATAGGAAGATAGACATTGAAATAAAGAGAGAGAGTGTGTTATGTGATTCCTGCCCTGACTAACTGCCATGAAGTAACTGCAAACCACTTAGCATTCAATGCCACTTTGCATGAGATGCCACACGTGCAAAACCCCCCACGCATGTACCCCTGAAGACAGAACTAAACTTATGGGGCACACTAAAGAATCAGGTGAGGGGGATTCTGGGAAGTCACATGGTATCAGGTAATTAGCAGCTGGACCTCACAGCAGGGGATAAATAGACGATGAAAGTCCACAGATCTGACATCAGGCAAAAGCTGTTTCTACACAATCACACCTCCAACAAGATAACATTTACAATGTGGGAAATAGTCATATACTGGTGAGTACAGAATATAATGCATGCAGATGACATAGGAGAGTGTACAAGAAATGCAGAGGTAGATTTACCATAAGCCTACATGAGTCAGGCTGATATTGCAATGGAGGTCATTACAGCAAGCAGAGGTAGATTTCACATGCATTGTTACAATGAGATTGGAAGCCCAGTTTAGCATATGCAGATGACAGCAAGTGGTAGTGGAATATTACCATAAGGATATATGAGTCAGGCTGATATTGCAATGGAGGTCATTACAGCAAGCAGAGGTAGATTTCACATGCATTGTTACAATGAGATTGGAAGCCCAGTTTAGCAAATGCAGATGATACATACAGCATGAACATCTCCACACAGAGTAACATTTTTTTGCTTTTTAAAAGAGGGTCATCTTGGGACACGTGTAACCAGAAGCGGCTAAGAAGGGCACATGTCTAGATGTGATCCATAAAAGGAGGAACTAAGTAGTTACCTAGGGAATCATTAAAGGAGGTCTCTTCCCTTCATAAACTCAAACCCTGGTTAGAGTTTGTGGACCACCATATGGTAGTTGACCAAAGTTGACATGCCCCTACAAATGGTGGTCAATCAAAGTTGACATACCCCTCCATATAGTGGTTGACCAAAGTTGACATACCCCTCCCTATTGTGGTTGTTTAAAGCTGATTTACCCCTATATATGATGGTTGACCAAAGTTGACATACCCCTCCCTATGGTGCTTGTTTAAAGCTGATTTACCCCTATATATGATGGTTGACCAAAGTTGACATACCCCTACAAATGGTGATCAATCAAAGTTGACATACCCCTCCATATAGTGGTTGACCAAAGTTGACATACCCCTCCCTATGGTGCTTGTTTAAAGCTGATTTACCCCTATATATGATAGTTGACCAAAGTTGACATACCCCTCCCTATGGTGCTTGTTTAAAGCTGATTTACCCCTATATATGATAGTTGACCAAAGTTGACATACCCCTCCCTATGGTGGTTGTTTAAAGCTGATTTACCCCTATATATGATGGTTGACCAAAGTTGACATACCCCTACAAATGGTGATCAATCAAAGTTGACATACCCCTCCATATAGTGGTTGACCAAAGTTGACATACCCCTCCCTATGGTGCTTGTTTAAAGCTGATTTACCCCTATATATGATAGTTGACCAAAGTTGACATACCCCTCCAAATGGTGGTCGATCAAAGTTGACAAACACCTCCATATAGTGGTTGACCAGAGTTAACATACCCCTCCCTATTGTGGTTGTTTAAAGCTGATTTACCCCTATATATGATAGTTGACCAAAGTTGACATACCCCTCCAAATGGTGGTCGATCAAAGTTGACATACCCCTCCATATAGTGGTTGACCAAAGTTGACATACCCCTCCCTATGGTGGTTGTTTAAAGCTGATTTACCCCTATATATGATAGTTGACCAAAGTTGACATACCCCTCCAAATGGTGGTTGACCAAATTTGTGGATACTGTGGACAACGTTCTACAGGAATATCCAAGAATTGCAGAAAGTCTCACAACCAAATAACAGTCGAGTGATCGTCTTCAAAAAGAGGGTTGTCCTCAGTAGACAACCGCATTAAGAGAAGAGTAACCATGAACGTTTGGTCACACACTCCGGGGCACCGGACGGTCTGAGGCCTCACCTGATGATGGACTACTGTAGACCATCACATCCACCACTCTGTGAAGAACGTGTCTGACCATCTACACGGATGTTTCGTTGGACTTTACCTGTGCTGACATCATTGTATTAACCCCCGTCCAACGTACCCAGCATGTCTTCGGAAACAGGTGTCCTCAGGATGTCCCCTGTGAATTCGCAAGTGGTTTTCTTGGCATCTATCCCAGATGTGCCTTCAAACACCTGCAGAGACCCGGGGCAAGAACCCAATTACTGGCAATTAGTGAGGATTAAAGCAGACACCACAGGAGAAAGTCAGATCCAAGTGAAAGCCGGGGATAATGTGTAGGGATTTGGGCAAGGAGGGGGACCTCTCTGCTTTTTCATTCACGTCGGACCTCTAAGCTGCCAGGGAAGCTTTTAAGGTGATGGGGGGAGGAGTGTTGTGAGTGTCGGTGGTGAAGGGGTTAACAGCCGGATTAATGACTTTTACATTCTCTCCTGTGTCCGGGGTCCGGATTTATACTTTATGTTATTGCCTGTCAGAGTCATCATCCGCAGTAATCAGAGAGCGGCCACGAGCTGGAAAACAAGGGGGATCCGGACCGGGAAATGTCCGAATAATCAGAGGCCACTCCGGAAAATAATCAGAGGCCCACTCCGAAAAATAATCAGAGGCCACTCCGAAAAATAATCAGAGGCCCACTCCGAAAAATAATCAGAGGCCCACTCCGAAAAATAATCAGAGGCCCACTCCGGAAAATAATCAGAGGCCCACTCCGAAAAATAATCAGAGGCCACTCCGAAAAATAATCAGAGGCCACTCTCCGAAAAATAATCAGAGGCCCACTCCGAAAAACAAAATAATCATAGGCCCACTCCGAAAAATAATCAGAGGCCACTCCGAAAACAGAATAATAATGAGCCCACTCCGAAAAAATAATCAGAGGCCCACTCCGAAAAATAATCAGAGGCCCATCCAAAAAATAATCAGAGGCCCACTCCGAAAAATAATCAGAGGCCCACTCCGAAAAATAATCAGAGGCACTCCGAAAAATATTCAGAGGCCCACTCCGAAAAATAATCAGAGGCCCACTCCGAAAAATAATCAGAGGCCACTCCGAAAAATATCAGAGGCCCACTCCGAAAAATAATCAGAGGCCCACTCCGAAAAATAATCAGAGGCCACTCCGAAAAATAATCAGAGGCCCACTCCGAAAAATAATCAGAGGCCCACTCCGAAAAATAATCAGAGGCCACTCCGAAAAATAATCAGAGGCCACTCCGAAAAATAATCAGAGGCCCACTCCGAAAAATAATCAGAGGCCCACTCCGAAAAATAATCAGAGCCACTCCGAAAAATAATCAGAGGCCACTCCGAAAAATAATCAGAGGCCCACTCCGAAAATAATCAGAGGCCACTCCGAAAAATAATCAGAGGCCCACTCCGAAAAATAATCAGAGGCCCACTCCGAAAAATATCAGAGGCCCACTCCGGAAAAATAATCAGAGGCCACTCCGAAAAATAATCAGAGGCCCACTCCGAAAAATAATCAGAGGCCCACTCCGAAAAATAATCAGAGGCCACTCCGAAAAATAATCAGAGGCCCACTCCGAAAAATAATCAGAGGCCACTCCGAAAAATAATCAGAGGCCACTCCGAAAAATAATCAGAGGCCCACTCCGAAAATAATCAGAGGCCCACTCCGAAAAATAATCAGAGGCCCACTCCGGACAAAAATAATCAGAGGCCACTCCGAAAAATAATCAGAGGCCACTCCGAAAAATAATCAGAGGCCCACTCCGAAAAATAATCAGAGGCCTACCCGAAAAATAATCAGAGGCCCACTCCGAAAAATAATCAGAGGCCACTCCGAAAAATAATCAGAGGCCCACTCCGAAAAATAATCAGAGGCCACTCCGAAAAATATTCAGAGGCCCACTCCGAAAAATAATCAGAGGCCCACTCCGAAAAATAATCAGAGGCCCACTCCGAAAAATAATCAGAGGCCCACTCCGTCGAGGCATCGAAAAATAATCAGAGGCCCACTCCGAAAAATAATCAGAGGCCCACTCCGAAAAATAATCAGAGGCCACTCCGAAAAATAATCAGAGGCCCAAGCCCCTCCGAAAAATAATCAGAGGCACTCCCACCTCCGAAAAATAATCAGAGGCCACTCGAAATACGAAAAATATCAGAGGCCCACTCCGAAAAATAATCAGAGGCCCACTCCGAAAAATAATCAGAGGCCCACTCCGAAAAATAATCAGAGGCCCACTCCGAAAAATAATCAGAGGCCATCCACATCCGAAAAATAATCAGAGGCCCACTCCGAAAAATAATCAGAGGCTCCACTCCGAAAAATAATCAGAGGCCCACTCCGAAAAATAATCAGAGGCCCACTCCGAAAAATAATCAGAGGCCCACTCCGAAAAATAATCAGCCCCTTTAAGAAATGATTGGGGAGTGGCTTCACCGATTTGGATTAGAGCATATGAGTATTGATGCAAGGCAAGTATGGTTGAATTGTAATAATAGATAATAGAGATAGACAGATGATAGATAGATAGAAATACGTAGATAGAGATAGATAGTTAGATAGATAGATAGATAGATAGATAGATATGATAGATAGATAGATAGATAGATAGATAGATAGATAGATAGATAGATAGATAGATAGATAGATAGATAGTATAAGTAGATAGATAATAGATAGAAATAGTAGATAGATGATGGATAGATAGATAGATGAGATAGATAGATAGCTAAAAGATATGAAATATAGATACAAGATAGTGAATAGATACATGATGATAGATAGATAGATAGATAGATAGATAGATAGATAGATAGATATAGATAGATAGATAGATAGATAGATAGATAGATAGATAGATAGATAGATAGATAGATAGATAGATGATAGATAGATAGATAATAGATAGGATGATTAGAAAAAGATATAGTAGATAATAGAAGATAGATAGACATAGATACATAAATAGTGATAGATAATAGATAGAAATAAGATAGATAGATAGATAGATAGATAGATAGATAGATAGATAGATAGATAGATAGATAATAGATAGATAGATAGATAAGATAGATATAGATAAATAGA
Source organism: Allobates femoralis (assembly GCA_033576535.1). Taxonomy (NCBI): domain Eukaryota; kingdom Metazoa; phylum Chordata; class Amphibia; order Anura; family Aromobatidae; genus Allobates; species Allobates femoralis. The sequence continues at coordinate 19,219,064 of JARQOC010000003.1, forward strand.
TAGATAGATACGGTAATAGATAATAGATGATAGATATAGACCGTAGATAGATAGATAGATAGATAGATAGATAGATAGATAGATAGATAGATAGATAATGATAGATAGATAGATAGATAGATAAAGATAATGCTCTTGGTCGGACGTTGTCTCCTCTCAGGTTTCTGCTCTTATCTCTGTAGTTACTAATGATCTCGGAGATGTGATTGTCTGGCAAATCCCACACCCCACAACCCTCTATTCCCCACACCGCACACCTCACACCTCACTCCCCACACCGCACACCTCACACCTCACTCCCCACACCGCACACCTCACACCTCACTCCCACACCGCCACCTCACACCTCACCCCACACCGCACACCTCACACCTCACACCTCACACTCTTGCACTTCCCACACCCCTACACCCCATGCCCCATAACCCCAAGACCTCCCACACCACCCCTCACAACCCCATACCCCAACACCCCCACCTACCACTCCTACATCCCCCCCATACCGTACACACCTCCCCCACCCCATATTCCTCACACCCCCACTCCACACCAACCCTCCATACCCCCCTACTCCCCCACCCCACCACCACACACACACACCACACCCCCCACCTCACACACTCGCATTCCCCATACCTCCACACCCCACTACTCCCCACACACACCCCTCACATCCCACACCATCACCCCCACACCAACACCCCTACTCCCTACACCTATCACCCCACACCGAACACCCACACCCTCACACCCCCCCTACCCCTACACCTCCCTACTCCCCACACCTTACACCCCACACCCCCTCCTCACCCCACATCCTACCCTACTGATCAGTTCGGTATGTGACACCATTTGCAGACATTAATTAGATCGGTGTGGCCGGGAATGTTCCGTGCACATCTGCAGAGCCTGTGTGTGATTCGGGCTGCACTGCCGCTGCTCGGCTCGGAGGCTGACTCTCTAATGGGATTACCAGGGCTCTGGGAAGGTCTCGCTGGGATTATGAAGGAAGGTTGGCCGTGGGCCAGGAGAGGTTGTGCACAGGTCACTAGTGTGGTTACCTTGGTTATATAAAGGGCAGGCAAAGTCTGCTCTCCGCTATTACATGGCGGCCATATATCAGGAATAGATCTAATGAATGTGCCTCATCATATTTTGTGGATTTTAGTTCCCAGGGTCATGTCTTCATCATCCTTAGTTTGACCACAGTTCACATTCGTGGCATAAAGTCAAGCTGCAAAAGAGCTTGAAAACTTCACTTTTGGGGCACAAAAGACAAAACCTTAAAAATAGTGGCCATTATTATTCCTCTAGATGTGATGGTAGGGCAGGCCTGTATGCTTTATCTTCCTTGTGCACACTCTCCCTTCTGTGGATGTCTCTCCCGTGTGGCTGTCTCTCCTTATGTGTGGCTGTCTCCCCCTTCTGTGGATGTCTCTCCCCTGTGTGGCTGTCTCTCCCCTGTGTGGCTGTCTCTCCTTATGTGTGGCTGTCTCTCCCTTCTGTGGCTGTCTCTCTCCATTAGTGGCAGTTTCCTCTTCTGTGGCTGTCATGCTCTGTGGCTGTCTCCCAATGTGTGGCTGTCTCTTCCTTCTGTGCTGTCTCTCTTCTGTGGCTGTCTCCCTTCTGTGGCTGTCTCTCCCTTCTCTGCTGTCTTCCCTATGTGGCTGTCTTCTCCCTCTCTGCTGTCTCTCCTTTCTCTGGCTGTCTTTCTCTCCCTGGTGCTGTCTGTCCCTTGGATCGTCCCTTCTGGCTGTCTGTCTGTCCCACAGTGTCTGTCCTCTTTGGCTGTCTGTCAGTTCCCCCCGGTGTCTGTCCCCTCGTCTGTCTGTCCTCTCTGGCTGCTATCCTCAGTTCTCTCTCCCTCTTGTGTCTATCTGTCCTCTCAGTGTCTGTCCCTCTGGCTGGCTGTCTTCCCCTCAGTGTCTGTCCACTCTGGTTGACTGTCTGTCTGTCCTTTCAGTATATGTCCTCTCTGTCTGTCTCTCTATCCTTCATGTGTCCCTCTGCTGTCTGTATGTCCCCTCATCTTCTCGGCTCTGACTGTCTGTCCCCTCAGTGTCTGTCCCCTCTGGCTGTCTGGCTGTCTCCATTGCTGCCTGTCCCCTCTGGCTAGTTGTCTGTCCCCTCATTGTCTATCCCCTCTGGCTGTCTGGCTGGCCCCTGAGTGTCTGTCCCCTCTAACTGGCTGTCTGTCCTCTCAGTGTCTGTCCTCTCTGGCTGTCCCCTCAGTGCATGTCCTGTCTGGCTGTCTCTCTGTCCCTTCAGTGTGTCCCCTCTGTCTGTCTGTCCCCTCTGGCTGTCTGTCTGTCCCCTCAGTCTTTCTCGGCTCTGGCTGTCTGTCTGTCCCCTCAGTGTCTGTCTCCTCTGGCTGTCTGGCTGTTTCCTATTGCTGCCTGTCCCCTCTGGCTAGTTGACTGTCCCCTCATTGTCTATCCCCTCTGGCTATCTGGCTGGCCCCTGAGTGTCTGTCCCCTCTGACTGGCTGTCTGTCCCCTCGGTGTATGTCCTCTCTGGCTATCTCTCTGTCCCTTCAGTGTGTCCCCTCTGTCTGTCTGTCCCCTCTGGCTGTCTGTCTGTTCTCTCAGTTTCTGTCCCCTCTGGCTGTCTGTCTGTCCCGTCTGTCACTCTGTCTGTTTCCTCAATTTCTGTGCTTATAGCTGTCTGTCTGTCCCCTCTGGCTGTCCCCTCAGTGTCTGTCCTGTCTGTCTGTCTGTTTCCTCAATTTCTGTGCACTATAGCTGTCTGTCTGTCCCTTCTGGCTGTCTTTCTGTCCATCAATCTCTCTCCAATCTGGCTAGTTGTCTGTCCCCTCAGTGTCTATCCCCTCAGTCTCTTTCCTCTCTAGCTGTCTGTCTGTGCCCTCAGTGTCTGTCCCCTCGATGTCTGTCCCCTCAGTGTCTTTCCCCTCAGTGTCTGACCCCCCACTCCCCCTGGTTTCACACTACGATTTTAGCATTTCCGATGAAAATCGGACAGCATCGGAACGATTTTTGCACCGAAAATAAAATCGGACAAACTCGGATCGGACCAAATCGGATGGCATTTAGTGCACATCCGATTTGGTCCGATCAATTTAACATGGGGCCCTATGGAGCAGGGTCCGAGGAAACATCTGATGTGTCCTCGGACCTGACTTTACTGTACTGAGCATGCTCAGTACAGTAAAACTGCTCCGAACTGGGAGAGCAGGGGTTAAAAAAAAAAAAAGTATATGCTCACCTATCCCCGAGGCCCCCGCCGTCTCCCGCAGGCTCCCGGTGTACTCGCGGTGTCTGCAGAGGTTATGTTAACCTGTGGTCACATGATTGTGTCATCACGGCAGGTCCTGTACAGAAGAAGAAGACCTCTGCAGACACCGCGAGTACACCGGGAGCCTGCGGGAGACGGCGGGGGCCTCGGGGATAGGTGAGCATATACTTTTTTTTTTTTTTTCAGCCCGGAGGCAACGATTTAATGCCGGAATCGGATGCCTATTTGGCATTTTATCGGACAGCATTGGCTCCCTTCAAAATCGTAATGTGAAGGCAGCTTACCCTGTTGGGCTTTGGAGCAGTGTGGGGCTGTCACAGACCTGTAGTGATGTCAGAGTCATGTGATCAGTCACATGACTGTGACATCACTAAAGGTCCTGTAAGCACTGAGTTGCAGAGGTAGACCGGAGGCTGCGGGGGCGGAGACCGAGTAACGGGGAGAGACCGAGCAACAGCGGAGACACGAGCAATGGGGAGCAGACTGTAGCAGACTGCTGGCGAGCCGGCTACACTATTTTGCGGCTTGACCAAATCTGACACCAATCTTGGGTAATGGCACAGGTGGAGTGGCATAGTGACAACAGACGGAAGTGAAGGAGCCACTTCACAATCTAATAAATAAAGCTGAATGTGTGTATGTATGTATGTATGTGTGTGTGTATGTATATCTAGGATTGGCATCTACACCATCGCAACGCCAGCCACATAGACCCAGAGAGCGTCATAGGCTATGTTGTGAGGCGAAATTTTAACCCCACACGTTCCAGTTCACCAAACAATTTTGGCCCTATCTACATAATGGAGAGAAAGTGACAGTTACCAGATGACAGTTGTGAATGAGAGGGGCTTAATGACAGCGCCAAAGACTAACAGCACATACCAGCATATAGTCACTAAGGTGGGGCCCTGACATGGGATATTCACCACACACAGGGACATGTATACACACCACACGCACACAAAGAATAACAGCTAAGGTGGAGCCCCAACATTTGATACTCACCACGCACCCGAACACACACCACAAAGAGACACACACAACACAGAGACACACACACCCTATAGCGACACATGCACTCACCCCACAGACACACACACAACACAAAGAGACACACGCAACACAGAGGCACACACACACCACCCAGACACCCCCCCACAGGGACACACACACATACACACCCTATAGGGACACATGCACTCACCCCACAGGGACACACACAGCACAAAGAGACACACACAACACAGAGACACACACACACCACACAGACCCCCTCCCCACAGGGACACACACACACACCCTATAGGGACACATGCACTCACCCCACAGGGACACACACAAACACACACCACAAAGGGACACATGCAACACAGAGACACACACCACACAGACCCCCTCCCCACAGGGACGCACCACACACCATATAGGGACACATGCACTCACCCCACAGGGACACAACACACACACCACAAAGAGACACACACAACACAGAGACACACACCACACAACCCCCCCCTACAAGGACAAACACACATACACACCCTATAGGGACACATGCACTCACCCCACAGGGACACACACACACACCCCAGGGACACACACACCACACAGACAGACACAGATGTGCACAAATCACCTTACACAACTCGCCTCATACGTCTGGTATCTTTCATTTCCAAAAATAAACATCTGATTAAAAACAGCCAATGTGCAACACATGTGCCATATACGGAATTAAGGCAGATGTCAGTCACATGAGCTGTCTATTATGTGTATGTGTGAGGTAACATATACTGCCCGGCCGGGGGGAGGGTTTACTGTTGGCTGGAGATTTATCAGGCTGCCTATAGCAACCAATCACAGCTCAGCTTCTATTTTCCTACAGGTCATTAATATGACATATGCAAATTCTATTTTGTTATAGCTAACAGCAGTTATTTATTAACCCGGGCGTAGCCGGGTACTACAGCTACAGTAGTTCTATATATAGATGTGACACTGTGATTGTCTGTGAGGGGAAAGCTATGTAACACTGCGATGAAACTAGAGGAGGGTGCACAGAAAATGGAAACGGGGCGAAGAAAGTTTGGGGTCACAAAAACAGGGGTGATAACACCATCAGAGACTGTGAGAGCAGGAGGCTATGGATAAGAAAACAAGAAAAGAACTAGATATCTGCATATAAGGAAAACTAAGTGTAGAGGGGTAAGGGGGAGATGGAGCTGCAGCACAAATACACTTTGGGAAAGATGGCTCTAATTATATTGCACTGGAGGCAAAGAAGTAGGTGAGAGATATGGAGAAGAGGACAGAGGGGGCTTGTGGATCAGGAGAGATATGGAGCTGGTGGAGCAGAGGACAGAGAGGGGTTTGCGGATCAGGAGAGATATGGAGCTGGTGGAGCAGAGGACAGAGAGGGGTTTGCGGATCAGGAGAGATATGGAGCTGGTGGAGCAGAGGATAGAGAGGGGTTTGCGGATCAGGAGAGATATGGAGCTGGGTGGAACAGAGGACAGAGAGAAACTTGTGATCGACATACATATGAAACTGATGAAGCAAAGGACAGAGAGTGGCTAGAGTATCGGGAGAGATATAGAGCTGGTGGAGCAGAGGACAGAGAGAGAGAGAGATTTGTGGATCAGGAGAGATATAGAGCTGGTGGAGCAGAGGACAGAGAGAGAAAGAGATTTGTGGATCAGGAGAGATATGGAGCAGAAGACAGAGAGAGACTTGTGGATCGAGAGAGAGATGGAGCTGGTGGAGCACAGAACAAAAGGGGGCTTGTGGATCAGGAGAGATATGGAGCTGGTAGAGCAGAGGACAGAGAGGGGCTTGTGGATCAGGAGAGATATGGAGCTGGTAGAGCAGAGGAAGAGAGAAACTTGTCATCGATATGGATATGGAACTGATGGCGCAAAGGACAGATAGGGGCTAGAGGATCGAGATTGATATGGAGCTGGTGGAGCAGAGGACAGAAGGGCTAGAAGATGGGGTGATATATGGAGTTAGTAGAGCAGAGAAGAGAGAGAGACTTGTGATCGATATGGATATGGAGCTGAAGGAGCAGAGGATAGAGAGGAGCTTGAAGATCAGGAGAGATATAGAGCTGGTTGAGCAGAGGACAGAGAGGGGCTTGAGGATTGGGAGAGATATAGAGCTGGTAGAGCAGAGGACAGAGAGGGGCTTGAGGATTGGGAGAGATATAGAGCTGGTAGAGCAGAGAACAGCGAGAGGCTTGAGGATTGGGAGAGATTTAGAGCTGATGGAGCAGAGGACAAAGAGAGATGTGTGGATCAGGAGAGATATGGAGCTGGTGGAGCAGAGGACAGAAAGAGATTTGTGGATCAAGAGAGATATGGAGCTGGTGGAGAAGAGGAGAGAGAGGGGCTTGTGGATCAGGAGAGATATGGAGCAGAGGACAGAGAGAAACTTTGTGATTGGGAGAGATATGAAGCTGGTGGAGCAGAGGACAGAGAGAGAGTTGTGGATCAGGAGAGATATAGAGCTGGTGGAGCAGAGGACAGAGAGAGAGAGATTTGTGGATCAGGAGAGATATAGAGCTGGTGGAGCAGAGGACAGAGAGAGAGAGATTTGTGGATCAGGAGAGATATAGAGCTGGTGGAGCAGAGGACAGAGAGAGAGAGATTTGTGGATCAGGAGAGATATAGAGCTGGTGGAGCAGAGGACAGAGAGAGAGAGATTTGTGGATCAGGAGAGATATGGAGCAGAAGACAGAGAGAGACTTGTGGATCGAGAGAGAGATGGAGCTGGTGGAGCACAGAACAAAAGGGGGCTTGTGGATCAGGAGAGATATGGAGCTGGTAGAGCAAAGGACAGAGAGGGGCTTGTGGATCAGGAGAGATATGGAGCTGGTAGAGCAGAGGACAGAGAGAAACTTGTCATCGATATGGATATGGAACTGATGGAGCAAAGGACAGATAGGGGCTAGAGGATCGAGATAGATATGGAGCTGGTGGAGCAGAGGACATAGAAGGGCTAGAAGATGGGGAGAGATATGGAGTTAGTAGAGCAGAGAAGAGAGAGAGACTTGTGATCGATATGGATATGGAGCTGAAGGAGCAGAGGATAGAGAGGGGCTTGAGGATCAGGAGAGATATAGAGCTGGTTGAGCAGAGGACAGAGAGGGGCTTGAGGATTGGGAGAGATATAGAGCTGGTAGAGCAGAGGACAGAGAGGGGCTTGAGGATTGGGAGAGATATAGAGCTGGTAGAGCAGAGAACAGCGAGAGGCTTGAGGATTGGGAGAGATTTAGAGCTGATGGAGCAGAGGACAAAGAGAGATGTGTGGATCAGGAGAGATATGGAGCTGGTGGAGCAGAGGACAGAAAGAGATTTGTGGATCAGGAGAGATATGGAGCTGGTGGAGCAGAGGACAGAAAGAGATTTGTGGATCAGGAGAGATATGGAGCTGGTGGAGCAGAGGACAGAGAGGGGCTTGTGGATCAGGAGAAATATGGAGCTAATTGAGAAGAGGATAGTGAAGAGCTTGTGGATCGAGAGAGAAAATTGGAGCTGATGGAGCAGAGGACAGAAAGGGGCTTGTGGATTCGGAGAGATATGGAGCTGGTTAAGCAGAAGACAGAGAGGGGCTTGTACATCGAGAGAGATATAGGACTGGTAGAGCAGAGGACAGAGAGGGGCTTGTACATCGAGAGAGATATAGGACTGGTAGAGCAGAGGACACAGAGGGGCTTGAGGATCAGGAGAAATTTGGAGCTGGTGGAGCGGAGGACAGAGAGGGGCTTATGGATCAAGAGAGATATGGATCTGATGGAGCAGAGGACAGTGAGGGGCTTGAGGATTGGGAGAGATATAGACCTGATGGAGCAGAGGGCATAGAGGGGATTGTGGATTGAGAGAGATATAGAGCTGGTAGAGCAGAGGACAGAGAGGGTCTTGAGGATCGGGAGGGATGGAGCTATAGGAGCAGGATGAATGGAGCTGGTGGAGCATGAGAGATGGAGATGGTGGAGCAGGAGGGATGGAGATGGTGGAGAAGGAGGGATGGAGCTATTGGAGATGAAGGGATGGAGCTGGTGGTGCAGGAGAGATGGAGCTGGTGTAGCAGGCGGGATGTTGCTGGTGGAACATGAGAGATAAAGATGGTGAAGCAGTAAGGTTGGAGATGGTGAAGCAGGGGAGATGAAGCTGATGGAGGGTGAAAAATGAAGCAGGTGGAACAGGGGAGATGGAGTTATTGCAGCAAGAGGGATGGAGCTGGTGGAGCATGAGAGATGGAGATGGTGAAGCAGGAGGGATGGAGCTGGTGGAGCAGGAGAGGTGTAGCAGGTGGGATGTTGCTGGTGGAGCAGGTGGGATGGAGCTGGTGGATCAGGAGGGATGGAGCTGGTAGAGAATGAGGGATGGAGCTGGTGGATCAGGAGGGATGGAGCTGGTAGAGAATGAGGGATGGAGCTGGTGGAGCAAAAGAGATGGAGCTGGTGGAGAAGGAAGGATGGAGCTGGTGGAGCAGGAGAGATGAAGCTGGTGTAGAGCAGATGGGATTGAGCTGGTGGAGCACGAAATATGGAGCTGGTGGAGAAAAAGGGATGTAGATGGTGGAGCATGAGTGATGGAGCTAGTAGAGCAGGAGGGATGGAGCTGGGGAGAATGAGAGATGAAGCTGGTGGTCCAGAAGGGTTGGAGCTGGTGGAGCCGGAGAGATGGAGCTGGTGGAGCATGAGAGATGGAGGTGGTGTGGGAGGGATGGAGCTGTTGGAGCAGGCAGGATGGAGCTGGTGGGAGCAGTGGAATGGAGCTGGTGGATCAGGAGGGATGGAGCTGCTGTAGAATGAGGGATAGAGCTGCTGTAGGATTAGGGATGGAGCTGGTGGAGAATGAGGGATGGAGCTGGTGGAGCAGGAGAGATGGAGCTAATGGAGCAGGAGGGATGGAGCTGGTGAGCATGAGAGGTGGAGATGGTGGAGCAGGAGGGATGAAGCTGGTGGAGCAGGAGAGATTGAGCTGGTGGAGCAGGTGGGATCTTGATGGTGGAGCTTGAGAGATGAAGATGGTGAAGCAGTAGGGCTGGAGATGGTGAAGCAGGAGATATAGAGCTGATAGAGGGTGAAAATGAAGCTGGTGGAGCAGGAGGGACGGAGCTGATGGAGCAGGAGAAATAGAGTTGATGGAGCATGATCAATGGAGCTGGTGGAGCAGGAGAGATGGATCTGGTTGAGCAGGAGAGATGGATCTGTTGGAGCAGGAAAGATGGATCTGGTGGATCAGGAGAGACAGAGCTGGTGGAGCACGAAAAATTGAACTGGTGGAGAAAGAGGGATGGAGATGGTGGAGCAGGTGGGGTGGAGATGGTGGAGCAGGTGGGGTGGAGATGGTGGAGCAGGTGGGGTGGAGATGGTGGAGCAGGTGGGGTGGAGATGGTGGAGCAGATGGGGTGGAGATGGTGGAGCAGGTGGGATGGAGATGGTGGAGCAGGTGGGGTGGAGATGGTGGAGCAGGTGGGGTGGAGATGGTGGAGCAGGTGGGGTGGAGATGGTGGAGCAGATGGGGTGGAGCTGTTGGAGAATGAGAGACGGAGTTGTTAAAGGGATCCTGTCACCCCCAAAACACCTTTAAAGCTATTAAAACCTGTCCCTACAGCATATTAACACTTTCCCTACACTCTTTTTAGCTCCTAAATGCAGTAAATGATATTGCATAAAAACGTTTTATAAGTACCTGCTTAGTGATGATAATGAGTGACTATGCTATTCATAGTCACTCATCAAGACTGCCCCTCTGCTTCATAGCACGCCTGAATAGGCGTGATCTACATCCAGGATTCAAAATCGCGCGTCCCTTCTGTGCCCTGTGTCGTAGGAGGCTGCAGTGTGGCTTGTGACGCGATCCGCGTCATTCCCGGCGCCCTGTGACGTATTTACAGCGGCGCCGCGCTGTGAGCTTCAAAATGTGCACTGCGCATGCCCAATGCGCATGCGCAGTGCGCATTTTGAAGCTCACAGCGCGGCGCCGCTGTAAATACGTCACAGGGTGCCGGGAATGACGCGGATCGCGTCACAAGCCACACTGCAGCCTCCTACGACACAGGGCACAGAAGGGACGCGCGATTTTGAATCCTGGATGTAGATCACGCCTATTCAGGCGTGCTATGAAGCAGAGGGGCAGTCTTGATGAGTGACTATGAATAGCATAGTCACTCATTATCATCACTAAGCAGGTACTTATAAAACGTTTTTATGCAATATCATTTACTGCATTTAGGAGCTAAAAAGAGTGTAGGGAAAGTGTTAATATGCTGTAGGGACAGGTTTTAATAGCTTTAAAGGTGTTTTGGGGGTGACAGGATCCCTTTAAGGCAGGAGGGGTTGAGCTGTTGGAGCATGAGTGATTGAGCTGGTGGAGCAGGAGAGATTGAGTTGTTGGAGCAGGGGAGATGGAGCTGGAGGAGAATGAGATTTGGAGCTGTAAGAGCATGAAGTAGTTCTGGTGGATCAGGAGAGATATGGAGCAAGGAATATACTGGACTGATGGAGACATAGTAAGACGAAGATGGAGTTAGTAACTCTTGAAAAAGGTAGAGAAAAAATTAAGGATTTAGAGAGGAAACATTTTGGAATAATATTGGAAAGACATAATGAAGGTAATAGGAGAAATGAGCGCATAGCGGACAGTCCAACATTTATGTGAGACATTACCTGGACGATGGCTTTCGCTCCTACAACCTCCAAAACTTGACCACTGCGCACAGTCCCATCAGGAAGGGTGAAGTTCACAATCTCTGCATACTGGGCAAACTGTGGGGTAGAAAGCAATAGATAATGTCTACATAAACCATCTGCTGCCGGCACCTCTGTGTTATATCTGCAAGATGTGTTCTACACAGAAGTTAAAGTCACATGTGGCCATCTGTAGAAGAATTACTATAGACATCAGTATTATTATGACCCTTAAAAAACCAATGCAAAAACCGTATAAGTATCACACAAAAGGCGCTCTGCTGTAAAAATAAATAGCAAGTGCCATAACAAAAACAGGGCCTTTTGGTTTATACGTTTTTGCAAAAAACGTACAGTAAGCTGCCTCACCAACTTCACGGTGGGCCCTGGTAGAGACAGTCCTAACTCTGTCCCTAGATGCTACGTTAAAAACCTGCCAGTGTGTACATACCTCTGGGCAGGGCGCGGGAGAGCACAGGACTATCTCACCTTGTAAGGCTGTGTGGCTGGCAGCTCTGTGTGCAGACTTCATAAGGGAGGGGCGGGTGCCTCCAAATTCTGCTGTTACCAGCTGGGGTGAACATGAAGGCAAAGAATATGAGTCCGCACACATTGGAAGCAGCAGTGTGAACTGCGACCAATCCCCACCAAAAACATGAAAAACCAATGCAAAAACCGTATAAATATCACACAAAAGACGCTCTGCTGTAAAAATAAATAGCAAGTGCCGTAACAAAAACAGGCCTTTTGGTTTATACGTTTTTGCATACCTGTCTCTACCAGGGCCCACCGTGAAGTTGGTGAGGCCGCTTACTGTACATTTTTTGTATATAGGAGCAGTATTATAGTAGTTATATTCTTGTATATAGGAGCAGTATTATAGTAGTTATATTCTTGTATATAGGAGCAGTATTATAGTAGTTATATTCTTGTACATAGGGGCAGTATTATATAGTTATATTCTTGTATATAGGAGTAGTATTATAGTAGTTAATTTGTATTGGCATATTAGTAGTATATCTTGTAATAGGAGCAGTATTATAGTAGTTATATTCTTGTGCATAGGAGCAGTATTATAGTAGTTATATTCTTTATATGGCAGTATATAGTAGTAATATTGTTAGGAGCGTATATAAGTATATATCTTGATATAGGCCAGTATAAGGATATATCTTGTATAAGAGGCAGAATTATATAGTTATATTCTTGTTATATAGGGCAGTATTATAGTAGTTATATTCCTTGTATATAGGAGCAGTATTATAGTAGTTATATTCTTGTATATAGGGCAGTATTATAGTAGTTATATTCTTGTACATAGGAGCAGTATTATAGTAGTTATATTCTTGTACATAGGAGCAGTATTAAGTAGTTATATCTTGTATATAGAGCAGTATATAGTAGTTATATTCTTGTACATAGGGGCAGTATTATAGTAGTTATATTCTTGTACATAGAGCAGTATTATAGTAGTTATATTCTTGTAATAGGAGCAGTATTATAGTAGTTTATTCTTGTATATAGGAGCAGTATTATAGAAGTTATATTCTTGTATATAGGGCAGTATTATAGTAGTTATATTCTTGTATATAGGGCAGTATTATAGTAGTTATATCTTGTATATAGGGGCAGTATTATAGTAGTTATATTCCTGTATCATAGGAGCAGTATTATAGTACGTAGTTATATTCTTGTATATAGGAGAGTATTATAGTAGTTATATTCTTGTATATAGGGGCAGTATTATAGTAGTTATATTCTTGTACATAGAGGGCAGTATTATAGTTGCTATTCTTGAATATAGGGGCAGTATTACAGTAGTTATATTCTTGTAATAGGGGCAAGTATTATAGTAGTTATATTCCTGTATATAGGGCAGTATTATAGTAGTTATATTCTTGTATATAGGGCAGTATTATAGTAGTTATAGTCTTGTATATAGGGGCAGTATTATAGTAGTTATATTCCTTGTAATAGGAGCAGTATTATATACCGTAGTTATATTCTTGTATATAGGGCAGTATTATAGTAGTTATATTCTTGTATATAGGGGCAGTATTATAGTAGTTATATTCTTGTACATAGAGGGCAGTATTATAGTAGTGCTATTCTTGTATATAGGGCAGTATTATAGTAGTTATATTCTTGTACATAGGAGCAGTATTATAGTAGTTATATTCTTGTACATAGGAGCAGTATTATAGTAGTTATATTCTTGTATATAGGAGCAGTATTATAGTAGTTATATTCTTGTATATAGGGGCAGTATTATAGTAGTTATATTCTTGTATATAGGAGCAGTATTATAGTAGTTTTATTCTTGTATATGGAGCAGTATTATAGTAGTTATATTCTTGTACATAGGGCAGTATTATAGTAGTTATATTCTTGTATATAGGAGCAGTATTATAGTAGTTTTATTCTTGTATATAGGAGCAGTATTATAGTAGTTATATTCTTGTATATAGGCAGTATATAGTATTATATCTGTATATAGGGCGTATTGTAGTAGTTATATTCTTGTATATAGGAGCAGTATTATAGTAGTTATAATCTTGTATATAGGAGCAGTATTATAGTAGTTATATTCTTGTATATAGGAGCAGTATTATAGTAGTTTATATTCTGTATATAGGGGCAGTATTATAGTAGTTATATTCTTGTACATAGGGGCAGTATTATAGTAGTTATATTCCTGTATATAGGGCAGTATTAAGTAGTTATATTCTTGTACATAGGAACAGTATTATAGAGTTATATTCTTGTTTAGGCAGTAGTAAGTGTTATTCTGTATATAGTGCATTATTATAGTAGTTATATTCTTGTATATAGGAGCAGTATTATAGTAGTTATATTCTTGTACATAGGAGCAGTATTATAGTAGTTATATTCTTGTATATAGGGCAGTATTATAATAGTTATATTCTTGTATCATAGGAGCAGTATTATAGTAGTTATATTCTTGTATAGGCATATATATAGTGTATATTCTGTACAGTAGTATTATAGCATAGTGGCGGTATTATAGCAGTTATATTCTTGTGCATAGTGGCAGTATTATTGTGCTTTTCCTAAATTCGTATTTCATGTTATTAGCAGTCGCTGTAGTTTTTTGCTCCTCTGGGCTCGGCCTCTCTGCTTTCTCCTTTGGTTTCTGGTAATCTCTGCTCCATGTTGTGTAACTGCAGTGAATCGTCACCTTTGTTTCTTTTCTCAGAGACTCCATTTAATAAGATTACTAGTTGGTGCACTGCCATCTGCACTGTTCTACTTACTTCAAATGATATTGTTGCAGTTTTTAATGGCTTAGTCCAAGACAATTGGTAAAAAAAATAAAAATGTCTGGAGTCTCCAAGTCCAAGAGAGAAGACTGACACAGCCGAGATGAAGAGGCTGAGCCCGACCACCACTGAGCAATAGACAGAAGTATAAGGTGTTCAGTGCTCAGATACACACCTGAGGAGAGGAGACTGAGCCCGACCACTACTGCGCAAGACACAGAAGTACAAGGTGTTCAGTGCTCAGAGACACAGCCGAGGTGAGGAGACTGAGCCCGACCACCAAAGAGCAAGAAACAGAAGAACAAGGTGCTCAGAGCTCAGATACACGGCCGAGGTGAGGAGACTGAGCCCGACCACCACTGAGCAAGACACAGAAGTACAAGGTGTTCATTGCTCAGAGACACAGCCGAGGTGAGGAGGCTGAGCCGCCACCACTGAGCATGACACTAGAGGAACAAGGTGTTCAGAGCTCAGAGACACGGCCGAGGTGAGGAGGTTGAGCCCGACCACCTACTGAGCAAGACATAGAAGAACAAGGTGTTCAGCGCTCAGAGACACGGCCGAGGTGAGGAGGCTGAGCCCGACCACCACTGAGCAAGACACAGAAGAACAAGGTGTTCAGTGCTTAGAGACATGCCGAGGTGAGGAGGCTGAACCCAACACCCACTGAGCAAGACACAAAAGAACAAGGTGTTCAGAGCTCACAGCCACAGCCGAGGTGAGGAAGCTGAGCCCGACCACCACTGAGCAAGAGACAGAAGAACAAGGTGTTCAGTGCTCAGAGACACGGCCGAGGTGAGGAGCTGAGCCTGACCACCACTGAGCAACACACAGAAGAACAAGGTGTTCAGTGCTCAGAGACACAGCAGAGGGGAGGAGGCTGAGCCCGACCACCACTGAGCAAGACACAGAAGAACAAGGTGTTCAGAGCTCAGAGACACGGCCGAGGTGAGGAGGCTGAGCCCGACCACCACTGAGCAACACACAGAAGAACAAGGTGATCAGTGCTCAGAGACACAGCAGAGGGGAGGAGGCTGAGCCCGACCACCACTGAGCAAGACACAGAAGAACAAGGTGTTCAGTGCTCAGAGACATGGCCGAGGTGAGGAGGCTGAGCCTGACCACCACTGAGCAACACACAGAAGAACAAGGTGTTCAGTGCTCAGAGACACGACCGAGGTGAGGAGGCTGAGCCGACCTCCACTGTGCAAGACACAGAAGAACAATGTGTTCAGAGCTCAGAGACACGGCCGAGGTGAGGAGACTGAGCCCGACCACCACTGAGCAAGACACAGAAGAACAAGGTGTTCAGTGCTCAGAGACAGCCGAGTGATGAGGTGAGCCCGACCACATGAGCAAGACACAGAAGACAAGGTGTTCAGTTCTCAGAGACATGACCGAGGTGAGGCTGAGCCCGACCACCACATGAGCAAGGACACAGAAGAACATGGTGTTCAGAGCTCAGAGACACAGCCGAGGTGAGGAGACTGAGCCCGACCACCACTGAGCAAGACACAGAAGAACAAGGTGTTCAGCATTCAGAGACACGACCGAGGTGAGGAGGCTGAGCCCGACCACCACTGAGCAAGACACAGAAGAACAAGGTGTTCAGTGCTCAGAGACACGACCGAGGTGAGGAGGCTGAGCCCGACCACCACTGAGCAAGACACAGAAGAACAAGGTGTTCAGTTCTCAGAGACATGACGGAGGTGAGGAGGCTGAGCCCGACCACCACTGAGCAAGACACAGAAGAACAAGGTGTTCAGAGCTCAGAGACACAGCCGAGGTGAGGAGGCTGAACCCGACCACCACTGAGCAAGACACAGAAGAACAAGGTGTTCAGAGCTCAGAGACACAGCAGAGGGGAAGAGGCTGAACCCGACCACCACTGAGCAAGACACAGAAGAACAAGGAGGTGAGGAGCCTGAGCCCGACCACCACTTGAGAGGGTTAACAGGGCTAACACGGACCAGGTTTCCGAGCAGTCAGAGTGATGTTGTATGGACCTAGTCCATGACACTGTCTCATGACTCAGGACTAACCCCTCCTACTGTATCCCTCCAGTCCCCCATACACTGTGAACCCTCGAGGACAGGGTCCCACTCCCTCCTGTTCCTGTTTGTATGGACCTCATGAATATATTGAACTTGTCCTTCTCTACCCTCCTATCATGTAAAGTGCATGGAACTAATGGTGCTATATAAATAATTAATAATCATAATAATAATACAATATGGACTATTTGCTTTATAATTTCACTTTGGGTAAGGCTGTTTTTGATGTATTATTCTGAATGATTTATGAAGATTAATTAATCCAACCTGAATGTTTTACTGAGACTGCTCCCTGTTCCTACCTCAAACTGCAATGTAGCATAGCTCTACATTTGGTGGAGAATTTTGGGCACGAATTCTATGGGACATGGGCAACTTCCACTGGGAAAAGTGGTTTTCGTGGCTAAAATTGGCAGCTGGGGTGAAAGCAGACAATATGGAGAAGCTGATAAAGCAGCTGCTGCAGGCTAATGTCCACCAGCAGCATCAGCTGTACCATCAAGGACACCAATGTCAAAAGCAACAAGAATGGTAGTGTGGCGCCCCTGCGGGTCAGTCACTACAGTGGTACTGCCTCCCTAACCGGTGGTGGTATCATGTCCAGAAGTAATTGGAACTCCCTACATTAAGTAAGCCCATGCACGCACATACAGCCTGATCCCTGACCAGAAGGGGGAGCACAAACCCATAGTATTCTGGGGTGACTGTGATTCGCCCCAGCGGGGGCCGTTGGATATTCGAAACCGGGCCCTCTCATCTTCGTCGGGGCTGTGGGGTGCTGTCACGGTGGCGTGACCCGGTCTGTGGTCCCCTATTGGGGGTCAGTAAAAAGGGGGATTTGAAAAGGGGTAAAAGGAAAAGTAAGAATAAAATGAAATAAAAGAGTTTGTCGTGACGCCACCTGTGGAAGGCAGCCGGTAGGGGCAGCTGCTGTGGTCCAGGACCTTTGAGGATGAAGAAGTTGCAGCTGTGATGGTGTAGCTCCCCATGGAAGAGCGGGTCCCCAGGGCAACCGTTAGTCTATGGAGGTAGAAGGCCGTTGGGGTGCAGGACCTACTCCTCCACTTCCTCAGACCCTCACCTATGGGTCTCTCACGTTCAGTAGTCTACTTCCCGGGACGAACCTTACTCTGCTCCAGTCCCGGGACTTCTTCTTCACAGTCCTCCTAGGAACTGAACTGCCTAGCCCACCCCCATACCAGAATTTATAGGAGGGGACCTCCCCTAAGGTCGGGTTTAAGAGCTCCCCCTTCTGGTCTGGTGTTTGGAAGGTTTTGTGTGTGGTTCACATGGTGTGTGTATCTTCCCTTGCTTCCAAGCACAGCATGGTCCCCCGGGGAGGCAACGCTATTGTGGCAACTGGACCCTGGGGTGCCACAACTGCTTCTTCTGGCTGTGGGGAGGGGTTAGTTAGTACAGTGAGGGAGAGAGAAGGAGAAGCACGAGAGGGAAGGAGAACATGCCTGGAGCTGGAGCTCTATAAGCTTGCTCTGGGAATATGTCAAGAGCAGGACAACCGAGTCCTGGAGGCTATTCAGGGATGGCAAACCATGATAGCAGGATGTTCCCTGAGGAAGGAGCTCGGCACGTGGCTCCGAAACGCGTTGGAAATAAATCTATATCTCCAATACCTAGACGTCCAGTGTCATTGGTATACCGGTCTGACAGCAGCGCGGACATAAAGGTACTTCGTCCGAATAACCTTGTGATTTGAGCACCGCATCCTGTGGAAGTACGGTCCCTGCAGCAGCTGTTTTTTACTGAGCGATTACGCTGGTTGTGTGCTACACAACCATATCAGGTGAGCAATACCAATATTAACATCATACATCTGTCTATAAAAGATAAGACCCTATTTGCGCATTCTCAACCCTTTAGATATAACCTCACAAACTACCCCCCCGCATCTTTAGACCTGTCCCTGCACACCCTCTTATCATTTCTAGCCATCCTTTTTGCAGAAAAAAACGATTTTGTAAAGTAGAGAAGAGGTTATATTTACCTCGTCCTGTGTGGGTTCTCTGTTTCTGAATAAGTCTCAATAGGCCCGCCTGTGTGCTGCTGCCTTGTAATTATGCACGCCCCTCTCAGCTTGCTGCACTGGCCTGGCCGCGTCATGAAAGGGCTGGGGCTAAAATCGCGTCATACCGGTAGCCCCGCCCCCTTTTATGATGCAGCCAGGCTCTCAGCAGTGCAGCAAGCAGAGAGGGGCGTGCATAATTACAAGGCAGCAGCACATAGGCGGGCCTATTGAGACTTATTCAGAAACAGAGAACCCACACAGGACGAGGTGAATATAAACTTTTCTCTACTTTACAAAATCGATTTTTTCCTGCAAAAGGGATGGCTACAAATGATAAGAGGGGGTGCAGGGATAGGTATAAAGATGCGAAGAATTACTACATCGTGGAGAAGGATTGTATAGCCAGAGGGCGTTGGACGCTCTAAGATAATGCATATTACGTAGGAAATAGAGGTTAGTGTCGGACCATGACCTACCAAGATGGATGCGTGAAAAGAAAGGCAATAATGCCGAGGTAACTAGATGGTTCCTACACTCCAGGACTTTAGCTTCCATGTGGAGGATAGGCTCAGGAAGCTACATGGTACTGCTGAAGCATTGTTGAGGATTCATTGTCTGATGGAGGAAGGACGGCCATATTACTATATATACTGTATTACTATATCACACTGAGGAGGAGAGCGGCCATATTACTATATATATTACTATATCACACTGAGGAGAAGGGCGGCCATATTACTATATATATTACTATATCACACTGAGGGGAAGAGCGGCCATATTACTATATATATTACTATATCACACTGAGGAGAAGAGCGGCCATATTACTATATATATTACTATATCACACTGAGGAGAAGGGCGGCCATATTACTATATATATATTACTATATCACACTGAGGAGAAGGGCGGCCATATTACTATATATATTACTATATCACACTGAGGAGGAGAGCGGCCATATTACTATATACATTACTATATCACACTGAGGAGAAGGGCGGCCATATTACTATATATATTACTATATCACACTGAGGAGGAGAGCGGCCATATTACTATATATATTACTATATCACACTGAGGAGAAGGGCGGCCATATTACTATATATATATTACTATATCACACTGAGGAGAAGGGCGGCCATATTACTATATAAATATTCCTATAACACACTGAGGAGAAGAGCGGCCATATTACTATATACATTACTATATCACACTGAGGAGAAGAGCGGCCATATTATTATATATATATTACTATAACACACTGAGGAGAAGAGAGGCCATATTACTATATATATATATTACTATATCACACTGAGGAGAAGGGCGGCCATATTACTATTTATATATTACTATATCACACTGAGGAGAAGAGCGGCCATATTACTATATATATTACTATATCACACTGAGGAGAAGGGCGGCCATATTACTATATATATAACTATATCACACTGAGGAGAAGAGCGGCCATATTACTATATACATTACTATATCACACTGAGGAGAAGAGCGGCCATATTACTATATATATTACTATATCACACTGAGGAGAATAGCGGCCATATTACTATATATATTACTATATCACACTGAGGAGAGGGGCGGCCATATTACTCTATATATATATTACTATATCACACTGAGGAGAAGGGCGGCCATATTACTATATATATATTACTATATCACACTGAGGAGAAGGGCGGCCATATTACTCTATATATATATTACTATATCACACTGAGGAGAAGGGCGGCCATATTACTATATATACATTACTATATCACACTGAGGAGAAGAGCGGCCATATTACTATATATATTACTATATCACACTGAGGAGAAGAGCGGCCATATTACTATATACATTACTATATCACACTGAGGAGAAGAGCGGCCATATTACTATATATACTGTATTACTATATCACACTGAGGAGGAGAGCGGCCATATTACTATATATATTACTATATCACACTGAGGAGAAGGGCGGCCATATTACTATATATATATATAACTATATCACACTGAGGAGAAGGGCGGCCATATTACTATATATATTACTATATCACACTGAGGAGAAGAGCGGCCATATTACTATATATACTGTATTACTATATCACACTGAGGAGGAGAGCGGCCATATTACTATATATATATTACTATATCACACTGAGGAGAAGGGCGGCCATATTACTATATATTACTATATCACACTGAGGAGAAGGGCGGCCATATTACTATATATATATTACTATATCACACTGAGGAGAAGGGCGGCCATATTACTATATAAATATTCCTATAACACACTGAGGAGAAGAGCGGCCATATTACTATATATATATTACTATATCACACTGAGGAGAAGAGCGGCCATATTACTATATATATTACTATATCACACTGAGGAGAAGAGCGGCCATATTATTATATATATATTACTATAACACACTGAGGAGAAGAGCGGCCATATTACTATATATATAACTATATCACACTGAGGAGAAGAGCGGCCATATTACTATATATATATTACTATATCACACTGAGGAGAAGGGCGGCCATATTACTATATATATTCCTATATCACACTGAGGAGAAGAGTGGCCATATTACTATATGCATATTACTATATCACACTGAAGAGAAGGGCGGCCATATTACTATATATACTGTATTACTATATCACACTGAGGAGAAGGGCGGCCATATTACTATATCAGACCTCCCAAGTGTCCCGGATCCACCGGGACAGTCCCGATTTGCCGACACTGCCCCGGTGTCCCGATCGGGATCTTTCATGTCCCGCGCTGTGCACTGAAACTCAGCGCCACGCCCCCTCTGATGAAACCATGTCAGTGTCTGCCTCAGTGGCAGACTGGGGCTGGTTGCAGGGAGGCATTTTTCTCCCCCAGGCCGGTGGATTCAGGGCCGCAGTTAGGGCCAGACTGTGGCTGTGTGTCCTCGGGTGAGTGAGTCCCGCCCCCCCCCCCCCCACCTCAGTCATCCGGCCCGCCCCGCCCCGGCCGGCTGCCTTTGCATCTCCCTTCACAGGCCGCAGCGGTGAGCTGAAGGCTCACTAAGAGACTGGAGGAGGACATTTGAATATCCCGCCGCCGGCACTGGCGGCTCCAGGGTGCCGGCAGTTGGCGGCTCCCAGTTGGTGGCGGCTGCCGGGTGCTGGCAGCTGCCACCTGTCACCAGGTGCTGGCAGCTGCCACCTGGTGTCGGGTGCTGGTGGCTGCCACCTGGTGCTGGCTGGCAGCTGCCGCCTGCTGCCAGGTGCTGGTGGCTGCCGGGTGCTGGCGGCTTCCACCTGCTGCCTGGTGCTGGTGGCTGTGTGCTGGCAGCTGCCACCTGATGCCAGGTGTTGGCAACTGCCACCTGGTGCCGGCAGCTGCCTGCTGGGTGTTGGTGGCTACCGGGTGCTGCCTGGTGCCGGGTGCTGGCGGCTGCCACCTGGTGCTGGCGGCTGCCACCTGGTGCCGGGTGCTGGTGGCTGCCACCTGGTGCCGGGTGCTGGCGGCTGCTGCCGGGTGCTGGCGGCTGCCACCTGCTGCCGGGTGCTGGCGGCTTCCACCTGCTGCCGGGTGCTGGTGGCTGCGTGCTGGCAGCTGCCACCTGGTGCCAGGTGTTGGCGACTGCCACCTGGTGCCGGCAGCTGCCTGCTGGGTGTTGGTGGCTACCGGGTGCTGCCTGGTGCCGGGTGCTGGCGGCTGCCACCTGGTGCTGGCGGCTGCCACCTGGTGCCGGGTGCTGGCGGCTGGCCTGGCCGCGTCATGAAAGGGCTGGGGCTAAAATCGCGTCATACCGGTAGCCCCGCCCCCTTTTATGATGCAGCCAGGCTCTCAGCAGTGCAGCAAGCAGAGAGGGGCGTGCATAATTACAAGGCAGCAGCACATAGGCGGGCCTATTGAGACTTATTCAGAAACAGAGAACCCACACAGGACGAGGTGAATATAAACTTTTCTCTACTTTACAAAATCGATTTTTTCCTGCAAAAGGGATGGCTAGAAATGATAAGAGGGGGTGCAGGGATAGGTATAAAGATGCGAAGAATTACTACATCGTGGAGAAGGATTGTATAGCCAGAGGGCGTTGGACCCTCTAAGATAATGCATATTACGTAGGAAATATAGGTTAGTGTCGGACCATGACCTACCAAGATGGATGCGTGAAAAGAAAGGCAATAATGCCGAGGTAACTAGATGGTTCCTACACTCCAGGACTTTAGCTTCCATGTGGAGGATAGGCTCAGGAAGCTACATGGTACTGCTGAAGCATTGTTGAGGATTCATTGTCTGATGGAGGAAGGACGGCCATATTACTATATATACTGTATTACTATATCACACTGAGGAGGAGAGCGGCCATATTACTATATATATTACTATATCACACTGAGGAGAAGGGCGGCCACCTGGTGCTGGCGGCTGCCACCTGGTGCCGGGTGCTGGTGGCTGCCACCTGGTGCCGGGTGCTGGCGGCTGCTGCCGGGTGCTGGCGGCTGCCACCTGCTGCCGGGTGCTGGCGGCTTCCACCTGCTGCCGGGTGCTGGTGGCTGCGTGCTGGCAGCTGCCACCTGGTGCCAGGTGTTGGCGACTGCCACCTGGTGCCGGCAGCTGCCTGCTGGGTGTTGGTGGCTACCGGGTGCTGCCTGGTGCCGGGTGCTGGCGGCTGCCACCTGGTGCTGGCGGCTGCCACCTGGTGCCGGGTGCTGGCGGCTGCCACCTGGTGCCGGGTGCTCGCGGCTGCCACCTGCTGCCGGGTGCTGGCGGCTGCCACCTGATGCCGGGTGCTGGCGGCTGCCACCTGCTGCCGGGTGCTGGCGGCTTCCACCTGCTGCCGGGTGCTGGTGGCTGCGTGCTGACAGCTGCCACCTGGTGCCAGGTGTTGGCGACTGCCACCTGGTGCCGGCAGCTGCCTGCTGGGTGTTGGTGGCTACCGGGTGCTGCCTGGTGCCGGGTGATGGCGGCTGCCACCTGGTGCCGGGTGCTGGCGGCTTCCACCTGCTGCCGGGTGCTGGTGGCTGCGTGCTGGCAGCTGCCACCTGGTGCCAGGTGTTGGCGACTGCCACCTGGTGCCGGCAGCTGCCTGCTGGGTGTTGGTGGCTATCGGGTGCTGCCTGGTGCCGGGTGCTGGTGGCTTCCACCTGCTGCCGGGTGCTGGTGGCTGCGTGCTGGCAGCTGCCACCTGGTGCCAGGTGTTGGCGACTGCCACCTGGTGCCGGCAGCTGCCTGCTGGGTGTTGGTGGCTATCGGGTGCTGCCTGGTGCCGGGTGCCGGCGGCTGCCACCTGGTGCCGGCGGCTGTCGGATGCTGGCGGCTGGTGCCGGCTACCGGGTGCTGGCGGCTGGTGCCGGATGCTGGCGGCTGCCTGCTGGGTGTTGGTGGCTGCTGGGTGCTGCCTGATGCCGGCTGTCGGATGCTGGCGGCTGGTGCCGGGTGCTGGCGGCTTCCGGGTGCCACCGAATGCTGGCTGGTGCAGGGTGTCGACTGGTGACGGCAAGCGGGAGACCAGGAGCGGCAGAGGAAGAAGCAGTCGGGATCCGGGATCAGGAGTGTGGAGTCAGGTAAGGCGCTATTACAGCCGAAGATAGCAACCTGGGGGTGACAATGGGATGGATGGATAGTAGCAGCAGTCTCTATTGTGTATTTTCTATTGTGTTTATAGCCTACAGCCATCTCCAATGTCTATACGGCCAGCAGCCATCCCCATTGTCTATACGGCCAGCAGCCATCCCCATTGTCTATACGGCCAGCAGCCATCCCCATTGTCTATACGGCCCATAGCCATCTCTATTGTGTATTCTCTATTATGTATATAGCTATTGTGTATTCAGCCCACAGCAGTCTCAAGTGTGTATGTGTGTAATCCTACTATAAAATTGCCTTATCGCGTCTTTCTTTCTGTAACGGAAATCCTGCATCGCTGATTGGCTGCTCCGCGACCAATCAGTGACGTGGGATTTCCGTTACAGAGAGACAGCGCTTCACTTTAAATAGCTGCCGGGAAAGTGGGCGGTGAAGTCGGCTTTCCCACCGGTTATTTGAAGTGTCCGTCCTTTCAGCCCCCCTTTGTCACCCCTCACCGCATTGTGAATTCTCAGCCCCCGTCCCCCTCGTTGTTACCCACTCCCCGTACTGTGGTGACACATCTTCCATGATATCCTGCATCTCTCCCTCTGTGCGATTGAGCATGTCAGGCCATCACTGCATGACACTCCTCCCACAGTGGAAGCGTCCACTATCATGGAAGATGTGACACCGCCACAGCTGAGGTGGTCAGGTGGCATTGTAGTGTTTGTTATAGGAGTGCAGCTCAATCTACAGCAGCACAGATATCACAATGCACAAACAACACAGCATGAGCTCTGCTACATCTAAATATATACATGGCAACTGTTGGAAGGCTGGGAGCAGTATATAAGTGTAGATGTAGCACATTTGAGTTTGACATAGCAGAGCTGAAATGGTTTGTGTATCGTTCATAGTTTGTTATTGGAGTGCAGGTCAATCTATTGCAGGACATACAGATAATCACAATGCACAAAAAATACAGCACCAGCTCTGCTACATCCTACTATATAATTGTCTAATCGCGTCTTTCTGTCTGTAACGGAAATCCGCCGTGACAGGAGGAGCGGTGACAGAAGGAGCGATGGACGAGCGGTGACAGGAGAGACGAAGGAGCGGTGACAGGAGGAGCGATGGACGAGCAGTGACAGGAGAGACGAAGGAGCGGTGACAGGAGGAGCGATGGACGACCAGTGACATGAGAGACGAAGAAGCGGTGACAGGAGGAGCGGTGACAGGAGGAGTGATGGACGACCAGTGACAGGAGAGATGAAGGAGCGGTGACAGGAGGAGCGGTGACAGGAGGAGCGATGGACAAGAGGTGACAGGAGGAGAGACAAAGGAGCGGTGACAGGAGGAACGGTGACAGGATGAGAGACAGAGGAGGTGGGATAGGAGGAGCAGTGACAGGAGGAGCAATGGACAAGTGGTGACAGGAGGAGAGACGAAGGAACGGGGACAGGAGGAGCGGTGACAGGAGGAGCAATGGACAAGTGGTGACAGGAGGAGAGACGAAGGAACGGGGACAGGAGGAGCGGTGACAGGAGGAGAGACGTAGGAGGAGGCGGGATAGGAGGAGCGGTGACAGGAGAAGCAATGGACGAGCAGTGACAGGAGAGATGAAGGAGCAGTGACAGGAGGAGCGGTGACAGAAGGAGCGAATAACGAGCGCTGACGGGAGGAGAGACGAAGGAGCGGGGACAGGAGGAGAGACGGAGGAGCGGTGACAGGAGGAGAGACGGAGGAGAGGTCACAGGAGGAGTTTTGTAGTTCACTCATGTTGACTGAACAAGTTCTGTCAGTCACAGTATGTCAACTACATACATATTGTAGAATACCCGATGCGTTAGAATTGGGCCACCATCTAGTATATAATAGAGTTATGAGTGTAAAAAAAAAAAAGGAAAAACAGCACAAAAATATTGAAAGAAGTGGACTTTTTTGCCTAATGGCGGTAGCCATGCATTGGCTCTTGGTTCTGCAATCTTGGTCTCTTATCCCTGTAGTAAGCTCGGAATTACTCGCAATTCCCATTGACTTACATTGTACTCGTTACTTAGCAAGTAATCGCAAGGAAACTCGCAGAGTAACGAGTAGCCCGAGTACCGTATATTCGGCGAGTACCGAATAGTAACGAGTATACTCGCTCATCCCTAGAGGTGACTGATTCATTGTGTGGACAGGAGTCTTTATACAGGTGACAATGTAACACAGCTGTGTGTAATGCAGGAACCAGGGGATGAGGAGCCGATAACTGCTCTGTAGGAGCCAGGACTGCTAAGGGTGCGTGCACACGATCAGTGTACGCAGCGTTTTGGATGCAGAGTCTTGCCGCTGCGTCCAAAACGCTGCGTAGTACAGTAATAGCATAGTGGATGAGATTTCAAGAAATTCCATCCTCACTACTGGTATGTGTAACCCGGCCTTTAGTGCCTTTCAGTGTGATTTTTATCCAGAAAAGTGGGACGATTTTTTTACACTTACAATCTTTTTTTTTTTTGAATAGCACTCAACCAAAAATACACTAGTGCAATTTCACTGGCAATTTGCTGGTTGCAGTGAAATCATGGACACATTGTTCTATTTTGTTGCTGTGTACAAATGTTACAATGTGTCCGTGATTTCACTGCAACCAGCAAATTGCCAGTGACATTGCTAGCAATGTTGCGACGTGTAAAGGTACCCTTAGAATTGACAGGCAAGTCTGTCTGTCTGTTCTGCCCGCTGCCGATTTATAGTCACAGACACTCCAGCCGGTCATTCTGCTTAATTACCTCACTGTTGAGAGAGGTGAGGGTAATGGCCGCTTTACACACACCAACTTCTGTGTCCAACTTCTGACCAACTTGCTGGTTGCAGTGAAATCATGGACACATTGTTCTATCTTGTGGCTGTGTACAATGTAACAATGTGTCCATGATTTCACTGCAACCAGTGAGTTGGTCAGAAGTTGGACACAGAAATTGGTGTGTGTAAAGTGGCCATAATGCTCCTCATGATTTCAGCAGATATGCAGAAAAATAAGTCAACTACCGTCTTTCCCCGAAAGTAAGGCCCCCCCGATTGTAAGGCCGCCTAGGGGTAAAGGGGGGCCTGCTAATGTAAGGCCTCCCCCGATTATAAGGCCTTACAACCGGGGGGGCCAATGTAAGGCCCCTAGCGGAGGGGGGGGGAGCGGGAGCGGGTCGCACGTCACGTGCGCCCGCTCATTACATATGCACTGCATCCCCCTGTCAATCAGCGACAGGGGGAGCAGTGCATTATACTGTATATATGGGCCCCCTCCTGCTGGCACACTACCCCCCTGTACTGAGGCCCCCACCGCTGCTGCTGCAGACATCTTACCCTCCAGAGTCTTCTTGCAGCAGCCAGCGCGTCCGTCCTCTGTCCTCCGCTGTCTCCCGGATAATGTGACCGGCTGGTCGCAGTCGCGATGACGTCATGCGCTGCGACGGGTCACATGATCCGGGAGACAGCCGAGGACAGAGGACGGACGCGCTGGCTGCTGCAAGAAGACTCTGGAGGGTAAGATGTCTGCAGCAGCAGCGGTGGGGGCCTCAGAACAGGGGGGTAGTGTGCCAGCAGGAGGGGGCCCATATATACCGTATAATGCACTGCTCCCCCTGTCGCTGATTGACAGGGGATGCAGTGCATATGTAATGAGCGGGCGCACGCGACGTGCGACCCGCTCCCTCAGTGACCCAGCAGTAGGGGCCTGTAGGCCACACTGCTGGGGCACCCAATGTAAGACCCCCCCGAAAGTAAGACCGGGGGCCACTTTTGGCCCCCAAAAAAATGTAAGACAGGGTCTTACTTTCGGGGAAACACGATATTCTCTAATTCCTCCCATTAACCAAAAGCACAAGATTGTTAAAGATAATTTATCTAATAGAGTGGAGCTGTTCTGTAATCTGCAGCTTTTACATTCTAATTTAAAAGAAATATTTTTACCAAGTTTGCATTAATACTTTAATTCATTTGTAAATACATTTATTTTTTTCTGTTTATAATTATTGTTTATGAAACAGTGTGACCAGCAGTGTTGAATGGGTGTGGTTTGGGCGTGGATATGGGTGTGGCCAGCTGTGAAATGGGTGTGGTCAGGGCGTGGCCTAAAATTTGCCGCGGCACGCTGTGCGCGACGCACACACCTTCCTGCATGAATTGTCCCTCTTTCTCTTCTTAAAAAGTTGGGAGGTATGCTATATATATATTACTATATCACACTGAGGAGAAGGGCGGCCATATTACTATATATATATATAACTATATCACACTGAGGAGAAGAGCGGCCATATTACTATATATATATTACTATATCACACTGAGGAGAAGGGCGGCCATATTACTATATATATAACTATATCACACTGAGGAGAAGAGCGGCCATATTACTATATATATTACTATATCACACTGAGGAGAAGGGCGGCCATATTACTATATATATATTACTATATCACACTGAGGAGAAGGGCGGCCATATTACTATATATATAACTATATCACACTGAGGAGAAGAGCGGCTATATTACTATATATATTACTATATCACACTGAGGAGGAGAGCGGCCATATTACTCTATATACTGTATTACTATATCACACTGAGGAGAAGAGCGGCCATATTACTATATATATATTACTATATCACACTGAGGAGAAGAGCGGCCATATTACTATATATATTACTATATCACACTGAGGAGGAGAGCGGCCATATTACTATATATATTACTATATCACACTGAGGAGAAGAGCGGCCATATTACTATATATACATTACTATATCACACTGAGGAGAAGAGCGGCCATATTACTATATATATATTACTATATCACACTGAGGAGGAGAGCGGCCATATTACTATATATATTACTATATCACACTGAGGAGAAGAGCGGCCATATAACTATATATATTACTATATCACACTGAGGAGAAGAGCGGCCATATTACTATATATATATATATCACACTGAGGAGAAGGGCGGCCATATTACTATATATATTACTATATCACACTGAGGAGAAGGGCGGCCATATTACTATATATATATTACTATATCACACTGAGGAGAAGGGCGGCCATATTACTATATATATAACTATATCACACTGAGGAGAAGAGCGGCTATATTACTATATATATTACTATATCACACTGAGGAGAAGGGCGGCCATATTACTATATATATTACTATATCACACTGAGGAGAAGAGCGGCCATATTACTATATATATATTACTATATCACACTGAGGAGAAGAGCGGCCATATTACTATATATATTACTATATCACACTGAGGAGGAGAGCGGCCATATTACTATATATATTACTATATCACACTGAGGAGAAGAGCGGCCATATTACTATATATATTACTATATCACACTGAGGAGAAGAGCGGCCATATTACTATATACATTACTATATCACACTGAGGAGGAGAGCGGCCATATTACTATATATATTACTATATCACACTGAGGAGAAGAGCGGCCATATTACTATATATATATATATCACACTGAGGAGAAGAGCGGCCATATTACTATATATATATATTACTATATCACACTGAGGAGAAGAGCGGCCATATTACTATATATATATATTACTATAACACACTGAGGAGAAGGGCGGCCATATTACTATATATATTACTATATCACACTGAGGAGAAGGGCGGCCATATTACTATATATATTACTATATCACACTGAGGAGAAGGGCGGCCATATTACTATATATATATATATTACTATATCACACTGAGGAGAAGAGCGGCCATATTACTATATATTTACTATATCACACTGAGGAGGAGAGCGGCCATATTACTATATATATTACTATATCACACTGAGGAGAAGGGCGGCCATATTACTATATATATATATATATCACACTGAGGAGAAGAGCGGCCATATTACTATATATATATTACTATATCACACTGAGGATGAGGGCGGCCATATTACTATATATATATTACTATATCACACTGAGGAGAAGAGCGGCCATATTACTATATACATTACTATATCACACTGAGGAGAAGAGCGGCCATATTACTATATATATTACTATATCACACTGAGGAGAAGGGCGGCCATATTACTATATATATATATATCACACTGAGGAGAAGAGCGGCCATATTACTATATATATATTACTATAACACACTGAGGAGAAGGGCGGCCATATTACTATATATATTACTATATCACACTGAGGAGGAGAGCGGCCATATTACTATTATATTACCGTACTATATCACACTGAGGAGGAGAGCCATATTACTATATATATATTACTATATCACACTGAGGAGAAGGGCGGCCATATTACTATATATACATTACTATATCACACTGAGCAGAAGAGCGGCCATATTACTATACATATATTACTATATCACACTGAGGAGAAGAGCGGCCATATTACTATATATATATTACTATATCACACTGAGAAGAGCGGCCATATTACTATATATATTACTAACATGAAAAAAACATGAAAAAAATAACATGAAAAAAATCCTTGCAGCACACAGCTACTACCAATGATGTACAAGTGCTACAAGCCATATGTGTTTGAGGAAAAAGTTTAAAAACTTACGTTTTTTTCAAAAAACTCAATAATCTATCTTTTAATTCTGAAGTTCTTAGTACAAGCATTGGCCAATGTCTGTTTGCTCATCAACTGCGACAAAGTGACTTCAGGCATGATGAGTCCTACTCTAATATCCCTATTCTCCTTGTCCACCCCCCACTTTTCAGTGGGCAGACACCATCTATACCCTCGATCACCTGTAGGTTAATGAGGGTGCACATTGCAGCAAAGGAGCCTGCAACTCCATATAATAAATAACAAGAAAAACTGCACAGCACTCAACAGACTAGTGTGAATTGGTCCAAGCAAAGATGCAGAGTCAAATAACATTGTAGCACTTGTACATCATTGGTAGTAGCTGTGTGCTGCAAGGATTTTTTTCATGTTATTTGACTCTGCATCTTTGCTTGCACCAGTTCACACTAGTCTGTTGAGTGCTGTGCAGTTTTTCTTGTTATTTATTATATGGAGTTGCAGGCTCCTTTGCTGCAATGTGCACCCTCATTAACCTACAGGTGATCGAGGGTATAGATGGTGTCTGCCCACTGAAAAGTGGGGGGTGGACAAGGAGAATAGGGATATTAGAGTAGGACTCATCATGCCTGAAGTCACTTTGTCGCAGTTGATGAGCAAACAGACATTGGCCAATGCTTGTACTAAGAACTTCAGAATTAAAAGATAGATTATTGAGTTTTTTGAAAAAAACGTAAGTTTTTAAACTTTTTCCTCAAACACATATGGCTTGTAGCACTTGTACATCATTGGTAGTAGCTGTGTGCTGCAAGGATTTTTTTCATGTTATTTGACTCTGCATCTTTGCTTGCACCAGTTCACACTAGTCTGTTGAGTGCTGTGCAGTTTTTCTTGTTATTTATATATATATATATATATATATATATATATTACTATATCACACTGAGGAGAAGAGTGGCCATATTACTATACATATATTACTATATCACACTGAGGAGAAGAGCGGCCATATTACTATATATATTACTATATCACACCGAGGAGAAGGGCGGCCATATTACTAATATATATTTACTATATCACACTGAGGAGAAGGGCGGCCATATTACTATATATATATATATCACACTGAGGAGAAGGGCGGCCATATTACTATATATATTACTATATCACACCGAGGAGAAGGGCGGCCATATTACTATATATATATTACTATATCACACTGAGGAGAAGGGCGGCCATATTACTATATATATATATATCACACTGAGGAGAAGGGCGGCCATATTACTATATACATTACTATATCACACTGAGGAGAAGGGCGGCCATATTACTATATATATATATATCACACTGAGGAGAAGAGCGGCCATATTACTATATATATTACTATAACACACTGAGGAGAAGGGCGGCCATATTACTCTATATATATATTACTATATCACACTGAGGAGAAGAGCGGCCATATTACTATATATACTGTATTACTATATCACACTGAGGAGGAGAGCGGCCATATTACTATATATATATTACTATATCACACTGAGGAGAAGAGCGGCCATATTACTATATATATATTACTATATCACACTGAGGAGAAGAGCGGCCATATTACTATATATACTGTATTACTATATCACACTGAGGAGAAGAGCGGCCATATTACTATATATATTACTATATCACACTGAGGAGAAGGGCGGCCATATTACTATATACATTACTATATCACACTGAGGAGAAGGGCAGCCATATTACTCTATATATATATTACTATATCACACTGAGGAGAAGAGCGGCCATATTACTACATATATATTACTATATCACACTGAGGAGAAGAGCGGCCATATTACTATATATATAACTATATCACACTGAGGAGAAGGGCGGCCATATTACTATATATATTACTATATCACACTGAGGAGGAGAGCGGCCATATTACTATATATATTACCGTACTATATCACACTGAGGAGGAGAGCCATATTACTATATATATATATATATTACTATATCACACAGAGGAGAAGGGTGGCCATATTACTATATATATTACTATATCACACTGAGGAGAAGAGCGGCCATATTACTATATATATAACTATATCACACTGAGGAGAAGAGCGGCCATATTACTATATATATATAACTATATCACACTGAGGAGAAGAGCGGCCATATTACTATATATATAACTATATCACACTGAGGAGAAGAGTGGCCATATTACTATATATATATTACTATATCACACTGAGGAGAAGAGCGGCCATATTACTATATATATATAACTATATCACACTGAGGAGAAGAGCGGCCATATTACTATATATATATTACTATATCACACTGAGGAGAAGAGCGGCCATATTACTATATATATATAACTATATCACACTGAGGAGAAGAGCGGCCATATTACTATATATATAACTATATCACACTGAGGAGAAGGGCGGCCATATTACTCTATATATATAACTATATCACACTGAGGAGAAGAGCGGCCATATTACTATATATATTACTATATCACACTGAGGAGAAGGGCGGCCATTTACTATATATATAACTATATCACTGAGGAGAAGAGCGGCCATATTACTATATATATTACTATATCACACTGAGGAGAAGGGCGGCCATATTACTATATACATTACTATATCACACTGAGGAGAAGGGCGGCCATATTACTCTATATATATATATCACACTGAGGAGAAGGACGGCCATATTACTCTATATATATATATCACACTGAGGAGAAGAGCGGCCATATTACTCTATATATTATTATATCACACTGAGGAGAAGAGTGGCCATATTACTATAATACATTACTATATCACACTGAGGAGAAGGGCGGCCATATTACTATATATATATTACTATATCACACTGAGGAGAAGAGCGGCCATATTACTATATATATTACTATATCACACTGAGGAGAAGGGCGGCCATATTACTATATATATTACTATATCACACTGAGGAGAAGGGCGGCCATATTACTATATATATTACTATATCACACTGAGGAGAAGGGCGGCCATATTACTATATACATTACTATATCACACTGAGGAGAAGAGCGACCATATTACTATATATATATTACTATATCACACTGAGGAGAAGAGCGGCCATATTACTATATACATTACTATATCACACTGAGGAGAAGAGCGGCCATATTACTCTATATATATATCACACTGAGGAGAAGAGCGGCCATATTACTCCTTATATTACTATAGCAAACTGAGGAGAAGGACGGCCATTTTACTATATATACATTACGATATCACAGCAGTATGTGTAGTGTATATGGTATTGTACAGTTTGTAGGTGTGTGAGGCTCCAGTCATATATTTGCGGTTCTCAATGACATGACCCCGGCCTGGACTGTGGACGCCTCTTGTACACACCTCACACATTGTATGTCACGTTGTACAATGTGATTAGTGTAAACCTCCTCCACAGCCTCAGGGTCAGGTCTTGTTCACACATAACAGTCAGATTGTGGAGCTGTCCCACTGTTTACTATACAGAAGTGCTCGTCCTGTGCTGACCTCACAATGTCACCCACCCAAGGGTGCAGATCCCGAGCATTCGCTGTAGTCACTGTGTGGTGTAAACAAATGTGAGACAGTGGTATGGGATCAGAGGACGGGGGATCCCATACACCTGTATGGGCCTCGCACTGGTCAGGGCCATGATAGGGCTCTTCACAATCTATAGCAACGTTCTCATCTATCTATCTATCTATCTATCTATCTATCTATCTATGTATCTAAGGCGGCCGTTACATGCTATGATATCTGTAAAGATATCGCTGAAACGTCGCACATTTTCAGTCGCTCCAATGACGTGGTTGCGTGTGACAGGTTGATCTGACAAGTGATAAGTGATCTGATTGTTCATTGCAGATATAAGATCCGGACCCCATATCAGACGATGTCGATCCTGCAATCTGCTGCATCGTTCTGTGTGACACCGCGATAACGATCTCCTTACCGATTTCTCCTATTCACATCATTGACAAGTATCAGTCGCTGGTTGTGTGAGCGATCCCTGCATGTAACATCACTGCTGCGTCCTGAACGTTATCTATACATGTGACACCTCACTAACGATGTGTCCACGAGCCGCACCCCTGACATCGTTATCTATACATGTGACACCTCACTAACGATGTGTCCACGAGCCGCACCCCTGACATCGTTATCTATACATGTGACACCTCACTAACGATGTGTCCACGAGCCGCACCCCTGACATCGCTATCTATAGATGTGACACCTCACTAACGATGTGTCCACGAGCCGCACCCCTGACATCGTTATCTATACATGTGACACCTCACTAACGATGTGTCCACGAGCCGCACCCCTGACATCGTTATCTGTACATGTGACACCTCACTAACCATGTGTCCACGAGCCGCACCCCTGACATCGTTATCTATACATGTGACACCTCACTAACCATGTGTCCACGAGCCGCACCCCTGACATCGTTATCTATACATGTGACACCTCACTAACCATGTGTCCACGAGCCGCACCCCTGACATCGTTATCTGAACATGTGACACCTCACTAACCATGTGTCCA
Organism: Allobates femoralis; assembly: GCA_033576535.1. Lineage (NCBI taxonomy): Eukaryota > Metazoa > Chordata > Amphibia > Anura > Aromobatidae > Allobates > Allobates femoralis. The sequence continues at coordinate 19,254,196 of JARQOC010000003.1, forward strand.
CGAGCCGCACCCCTGACATCGTTATCTATACATGTGACACCTCACTAACCATGTGTCCACGAGCCGCACCCCTGACATCGTTATCTGTACATGTGACACCTCACTAACGATGTGTCCACGAGCCGCACCCCTGACATCGTTATCTATACATGTGACACCTAACTAACGAGGTGTCCACGAGCCGCACCCCTGACATCGTTATCTATACATGTGACACCTCACTAACGATGTGTCCACGAGCCGCACCCCTGACATCGTTATCTATACATGTGACACCTCACTAACCATGTGTCCACGAGCCGCACCCCTGACATCGTTATCTATACATGTGACACCTCACTAACGATGTGTCCACGAGCCGCATCCCTGACATCGTTATCTATACATGTGACACCTCACTAACGATGTGTCCACGAGCCGCACCCCTGACATCGTTATCTATACATGTGACACCTCACTAACGATGTGTCCACGAGCCGCACCCCTGACATCGTTATCTATACATGTGACACCTCACTAACGATGTGTCCACGAGCCGCACCCCTGACATCGTTATCTATACATGTGACACCTCACTAACGATGTGTCCACGAGCCGCACCCCTGACATCGTTATCTATACATGTGACACCTCACTAACGATGTGTCCACGAGCCGCACCACTGACATCGTTATCTATACATGTGACACCTCACTAACCATGTGTCCACGAGCCGCACCCCTGACATCGTTATCTATACATGTGACACCTCACTAACCATGTGTCCACGAGCCGCACCCCTGACATCGTTATCTATACATGTGACACCTCACTAACGATGTGTCCACGAACCGCACCCCTGACATCTTTATCTATACATGTGACACCTCACTAAACATGTGTCCACGAGCCGCACCCCTGAGATCGTTATCTATACATGTGACACCTCACTAACGATGTGTCCACGAGGCGCACCCCTGACATCGTTATCTATACATGTGTCACCTCACTAACCATGTGTCCACGAGCCGCACCCCTGACATCGTTATCTGTACATGTGACATCTCACTAACGATGTGTCCACGAGCCGCACCACTGAGATCATAGGTGAGATCGCTCACAAAATCGTAGTGTGTGATGGCCCCTATTATCTATCTACATATCAAGATTCAAAGATTAAAATAAGCTTTATTACCAGGACTAAATACACCTTAGTTTTGCCAAAGAAAGTGTGCAATAGGGATAGGGACTTTGGGGATGGTGGATAGGGATTTTAGGAACGCAGCATGGGGTCTATATATTCATCTATCTATCTATCTATCATCTACATGTCTATGGCAGCCGTCACACACTACGATTTTGTGAGGGAACTCAATAACGATGTCAGTAGTGTGCACTCGTGCTCAACATCGTTAGTGAGGTGTCACATGTATAGATAACGATGTCAGGGGTGCGGCTCGTGGACACATGGTTAGTGAGGTGTCACATGTATAGATAACGATGTCAGGGGTGCGGCTCGTGGACACATCGTTAGTGAGGTGTCACATGTATAGATAACGATGTCAGGGGTGCGGCTCGTGGACACATGGTTAGTGAGGTGTCACATGTATAGATAACGATGTCAGGGGTGCGGCTCGTGGACACATCGTTAGTGAGATGTCACATGTATAGATAACGATGTCAGGGGTGCGGCTCGTGGACACATCGTTAGTGAGGTGTCACATGTTTAGATAACGATGTCAGGGGTGCGGCTCGTGGACACATCGTTAGTGAGGTGTCACATGTATAGATAACGATGTCAGGGGTGCGGCTCATGGACACATCGTTAGTGAGGTGTCACATGTATAGATAACGATGTCAGGGTGCGGCTCGTGGACACATCGTTAGTGAGGTGTCACATGTATAGATAACGATGTCAGTGGTGCGGCTCGTGGACACATCGTTAGTGAGGTGTCACATGTATAGATAACGATGTCAGGGGTGCGGCTCATGGACACATCGTTAGTGAGGTGTCACATGTATAGATAACGATGTCAGGGGTGCGGCTCGTGGACACATCGTTAGTGAGGTGTCACATGTATAGATAACGATGTCAGGGGTGCGGCTCGTGGACACATCGTTAGTGAGGTGTCACATGTATAGATAACGATGTCAGTGGTGCGGCTCGTGGACACATGGTTAGTGAGGTGTCACATGTATAGATAACGATGTCAGGGGTGCGGCTCGTGGACACATCGTTAGTGAGGTGTCACATGTATAGATAACGATGTCAGGGGTGCGGCTCGTGGACACATGGTTAGTGAGGTGACACATGTATAGATAACGATGTCAGGGGTGCGGCTCGTGGACACATCTTTAGTGAGGTGTCACATGTATAGATAACGATGTCAGGGGTGCGGCTCGTGGACACATCGTTAGTGAGGTGTCACATGTATAGATAACGATGTCAGGGGTGCGGCTCGTGGACACATCGTTAGTGAGGTGTCACATGTATAGATAATGATGTCAGGGGTGCGGCTCGTGGACACATCGTTAGTGAGGTGTCACATGTATAGATAACGATGTCAGGGGTGCGGCTCGTGGACACATCGTTAGTGAGGTGTCACATGTATAGATAATGATGTCAGGGGTGCGGCTCGTGGACACATCGTTAGTGAGGTGTCACATGTATAGATAACGATGTCAGGGGTGCGGCTCGTGGACACATCGTTAGTGAGGTGTCACATGTATAGATAACGATGTCAGGGGTGCGGCTCGTGGACACATGGTTAGTGAGGTGTCACATGTATAGATAATGATGTCAGGGGTGCGGCTCGTGGACACATCGTTAGTGAGGTGTCACATGTGTAGATATCGTTCAGGACGCAGCAGCGATGTTACATGCAGGGATCGTTCACACAACCAGCGACTGATACTTGTCAATGATGTGAATAGGAGAAATCGGTCAGGAGATCGGTTATCGTGGTGTCACACAGAACGATGCAGCAGATTGGATGATCAACATTGTCTGGTATGGGGTCCGGTTCTCATATCTGTATATCGCACTTATCGCTAGTCAGATCGACCTGTCACACGCAACGATGTCGTAGGAGCGATGCCAAATCAGGCACTTTCCAGCGAGATCTTTACATATATCGTAGCGTGTGACGCTCACCTATCATATATTACCTATCATCTAACTGTTATCTATCATATATTATCTTTCCTCTCATCTATCTATTATCTATGATGTTATCTGTCATCCTGGGCAGGCATGGTGGCTCAGTGGTTAGCAATGCAGCCCAGCATTACTGATGTATGTAAAGTGCTATATGAATAAATATTATTATTATTATTATTATTATTATTATTATTATCTATCTATAATCTATCTATTGTCTATTCCTCTATTTATCATCTATCTATATATTTATCCACTTATGAAAGAAAGCAGCACGGCTAAATTCTGGGTGCAAATCAGTCACAGCTCCTCTCCCATCCACCGTATCCAATATCAAACAAATCGGCTGCAGCACTCCTTATCTGCTATACACCTGATGGCCCAATAAAGGCGGACTGAAAAAGAAAAGGAGTGCTGCAGTCGATTTGTTTGATATAAATTTATCTATCCATCTATCTGTACAGTGTTGGCCAAAAGTATTGACACCCCTGCAATTCTGTCAGATAATACTCAGTTTCTTCCTGAAAATGATACTTTGCTATTATTATCTTGATTTAATTTGTCTTCAATGAAAAAACACAAAAGGAATTGTCCTAAAGCCAAGTTGGATCTAATTCCACCAAACATAAAAAAGGGGGTGGACAAAAGTATTGGCCCTGTTAGAAAAATCATGTGATGTTTCTCTAATTTGTGTAATTAACAGCACCTGTAACTTACCTGTGGCACCTAACATGTGTTGGCAATAACTAAATCACACTTGCAGCCAGTTGACATGGATTAAAGTTGACTCAACCTCTGTCCTGTGTCCTTGTGTGTACCACATTGAGCATGGAGAAAAGAAAGAAGACCAAAGAACTGTCTGAGGACTTGAGAAACCAAATTGTGAGGAAGCATGAGCAATCTCAAGGCTACAAGTCCATCTCCAAAGACCTGAATGTTCCTGTGTCTACCGTGCACAGTGTCATCAAGAAGTGTAAAGCCTATGGCACTGTGGCTAACCTCCCTAGATGTGGACGGAAAAGACAAATTGACGAGAGATTTCAACACAAGATTGTGCGGATGGTGGATAAAGAACCTCGACTAACATCCAAACAAGTTCAAGCTGCCCTGCAGTCCGAGGGTACAACAGTGTCACCCGTACTATCCGTCGGCGTCTGAATGAAAAGGGACTGTATGGTAGGAGACCCAGGAAGACCCCACTTCTTACCCCGAGACATAAAAAAGCCAGGCTGGAGTTTGCCAAAACTTACCTGAGAAAGCCTACAACGTTTTGGAAGAATGTTCTCTGGTCAGATGAGACAAAAGTAGAGCTTTATGGGCAAAGGCATCAACATAGAGTTTACAGGAGAAAAAAAGAGGCATTCACAGAAAAGAACACGGTCCCTACAGTCAAACATGGCGGAGGTTCCCTGATGTTTTGGGGTTGCTTTGCTGCCTCTGGCACTGGACTGCTTGACCGTGTGCATGGCATTATGAAGTCTGAAGACTACCAACACATTGTGCAGCATAATGTAGGGCCCAGTGTGAGAAAGCTGGGTCTCCCTCGGAGGTCATGGGTCTTCCAGCAGGAAAATGACCCAAAACACACTTCAAAAAGCACTAGAAAATGGTTTGAGAGAAAGCACTGGAGACTTCTAAGGTGGCAGCAATGAGTCCAGACCTGAATCCCATAGAACACCTGTGGAGAGATCTAACAATGGCAGTTTGGAGAAGGCGCCCTTCAAATATCAGGGATCTGGAGCAGTTTGCCAAAGAAGAATGGTCTAAAATTCCAGCAGAGCATTGTAAGAAACTCATTGATGGTTACCGGAAGCGGTTGATCGCAGTTATTTTGGCTAAAGGTTGTGCAACCAAGTATTAGGCTGAGGGTGCCAATACTTTTGTCTGGCCCATTTTTGGAGTTTTGTGTGAAATGATCAATGTTTTGCTTTTTGCTTCATTCTCTTTTGTGTTTTTTCTTTGAAGACAAATTAAATGAAGATAATAATAGCAAAGAATTTGTGATTGCAATCATTTTCAGGAAGAAACTGAGGATTATCTGACAGAATTGCAGGGGTGTCAATACTTTTGGCCAACACTGTATATCTATTTATTTATCTATTATCTATGAACATATCATCTAGCTATTATCTGTCCCTCTATCATCTATGTATTATTTATCCCTCTATTATGTATCTTATCAATTATCTACCTATTATCCGTTATCTAGCTATTTTTTATCTATTATCTATCATCTTGGCTGAACACTGTAGCCAAATTCATCATACTTTATATTAGACACGACCTCTAGTTTTCGCCGTGAATACGTCTTGTGGAGCCGCATCACATCAGCTCTTTCTATGACTGGTGCCCTGTCTGGCCTATTGGGGGCGCCGTCCTCTGCTCCATGTTCTGTGGCTGTGGCCTGCACCCCATGCTTTTATCTCTGCCCCTCCGTACCTTCACGTTATCCAGCACCACCAGTGGGCCGTTCACACCAGAAACCGTCCGGTAGCCTGGGAAAAAAAAAAAAAACATTAAAAATTATCAAAACTTTCTAAAATTAATCCAAATAGTGATTCCTTAATATGTAAAACTGCGAGCGCTAAAATATCCCATTCACCTTAGAGGGCAGTTCACATCACATCGTTAATTTAATATTTTTTTTATTATTTTTTATTGAATTTTTAATAACCAAATTGTTCACAGTTTTTCTTAGTTTCTGCGTCTTTTTATTTTTTTTTACTCCTTGACATTTTTTGCACCAAATTTTTCAAAATGTCGCCCGACAGGAATGAATTTATAATAATAATAAAAAACATCTTTATTTTTCTTCTCTGTAACCTTTTGTTTTCAACTTTCAAGAACTTAAATGTCCATAAAATGTCCATAAAATCCTCCCGGGGGGAAAAGGCGGTCGCCTGGAGAAGTTTTGGACATTTTTTATATATTAAAAAAATTGAAAATAAATATAAATAAATATATTAAAAATGCTGCAAAAATGTAAGAATGAGGCGTAACCAAAAAACATGAAATACACCCTTTCTTGTTTGGTTTTCTCTTTCCCCTTTCACGATTATCTCTTCTTTTCTCCCTTTCTCAGTTGTTTTCCTTTTTTTTTTTTTTTTTTTTTTTCCTTTTCTTCGTTCTTGTTTTTCCTTTTCCCTTTCTCGGTTATTTTTTCTTTCTCTTTCTCAGATGTTTTTCTTTTTTTTTTCATGGGTTTTGGGCTTTTTTCTATTTCAGCAATGTTGATGACAGATTAGTTTTCATCCACAATAACTGTGTGAAGTCGTTTGTATGTTGTCTGTGGCGCCTATGTGACCGCTGTGTACAGTTGGGAGAACCTTCATCCTCATTGCTCTTTCTGGATAAACGTACAGGTATACGGTAAGGCACATTCCTTTGTTGTTTTTTCCTTTTCTCAATTATTTTTCCTTTTTCTCATTTGTTTTCTTTTTCTTGATTGTTTTTTCTTTCTTTCCTTTAATCTCTTTTCTCCCTTTATCGGTTGTTTTCCTTTTCTTCTTTCTTGCTTTTCTTTATTTGATTGTTTTTTTTTTCTTCTTTCTCAGTTCATTTGCTTTTTCTCAGTTGTTTTTTCTTTTTTCCCTTTCTTGTTTGTTTCTTTTTTTTCCTTCTCTCGGTTGTTTTTCTTTTCTTCATTCTTGTTTTTCTTTATTCGATTGTCTTTCCTTCTCTTCTTTCTCGGTTGTTTTTTCTTCATTCTTGTTTTTCTTTATTCGATTGTCTTTCCTTCTCTTCTTTCTCGGTTGTTTTTTCTTTTTTCCCTTTCTTGTTTGTTTTACTTTTTCTTCTTTCTTGGTTGTTTTTCTTTTCTTCTTTCTTGTTTTTCTTTATTCCATTGTTTTTCCTTCTCTTCTTTCTCGGTTGTATTTTCTTTTTCCCCTTTCTTGTTTGTTTTTCTTTTTCTTCTTTCTTGGATGTTTTTCTTTTCTTCTTTCTTGTTTTTCTTTATTCCATTGTTTTTCCTTCTCTTCTTTCTCGGTTGTTTTTCTTCATTCTTGTTTCTCTTTATTCGATTGTCTTTCCTTCTCTTCTTTCTCGGTTGTTTTTTCTTTTTTCCCTTTCTTGTTTGTTTTTCTTTTTCTTCTTTCTTGGTTGTTTTTCTTTTCTTCTTTCTTGTTTTTCTTTATTCCATTGTTTTTCCTTTTCTTCTTTCTCGGTTGTTTTTCTTTTCTTCATTCTTGTTTTTCTTTATTCGATTGTGTTTCCTTCTCTTCTTTTTTGGTTGTTTTTCTTCTTTCTTGTTTTTCTTTATTCGATTGTCTTTCCTTCTTTTCTTTCTCAGTTGTTTTTCCTTTTTTCCCTTTCTTGTTTGTTTTTCCTTTTCTTCTTTCTCGGTTGTTTTTCTTTTCTTCTTTCTTGTTTTTCTTTATTCCATTGTTTTTCCTTTTCTTCTTTCTCGGTTGTTTGTCCTTCTCTTGTTTCTTACCTCATTATATGGAGAAAATTACATTTCTTACCAAATAATGAAACATCATAATAGTAATAATGAAAAAAAAAATCTCAATTTTGTGAAATAAAACATGAAATTCTCAGACAAATGCCCAACTATAAAGAAGATTGAATTGTGGTAAGGGATGATCGGGTCGGGTAATATAAAATGGAACAAAACACAGAATGTTCTTTATTCTTGTAGAGATGAGTGTGGGTGGGCTGCGTTATGAGGAGGTAAAGTAAAAGCTGTTGTGAGTGATTGCCAATTCTGTAAAGGAGAAAAAAAGTCTTTCAACCTGACCCCGATGCGCACACCCACCCAAAATTCACAGCTCCTGTCACATATAATCACCATTAGCCGGAGAATAATGCCCTATTAACACCCGTCTGCTGGAGCAGAGAAGAACCTCAGTGACAAAAGGGACCGACTGTACAGGGACCGCGTCATTGTGACTGCACCGGACATAGGGGACAAGAGCCGGATAAATGGAGGGATGGATGGATGGATAGATAGATAGATAGATAGATAGATAGATAGATAGATAAAAAAAATGGAAAGATAGATTAGATAGATCATAAGGGGCCGTCACACGCTACAATATATTTAACAATGTCGTTGAAACGTCAGGGGTGTTCAGTCGCTCTAACGACGTCGTTGTGTGTGACAGGTCGATGTTACAAGGGATAAGTGGTCAGATCGTTCATCACAGATATGAGATCCGGACCCAGATCATGCGATCTACTGCATCGTTCTGTGTGATCCTGACCGATTTCGTCTATTCACATCATTGACAAGTATCAGTCGCTGGTTGTGTGAACGATCCCTGCACGGAACATCACTGCTGTGTCTTGAACGATATCTATACATGTGACACCTTACTAACGATGTGTCCACGAGCCTCACCCCTGACATCGTTATCTATACATGTGACACCTTACTAACGATGTGTCCACGAGCCGCACCCCTGACATCGTTATCTATACATGTGACACCTCACTAACGATGTGTCCACGAGCCGCACCCCTGACATCGTTATCTATACATGTGACACCTCACTAACGATGTGTCCACGAGCCGCACCCCTGACATCGTTATCTATACATGTGACACCTCACTAACCATGTGTCCACGAGCCGCACCCCTGACATCGTTATCTATACATGTGACACCTCACTAACGATGTGTCCACGAGCCGCACCCCTGACATCGTTATCTATACATGTGACACCTCACTAACGATGTGTCCACGAGCCGCACCCCTGACATCGTTATCTATACATGTGACACCTCACTAACGATGTGTCCACGAGCCGCGCCCCTAAGATCGTAGGTGAGATCGCTCACATAGTAGTGTGTGACGGCCCCCATAGATAGATAGATAGATAGATGAATGGATAGATAGGATAGATGATAGGCAGCTGATAGATGGATAGAAAGATAGATGATAGAGTGATAGAAAAATAATAGATATAAATTAGTAGAAGGACAGACAATGAAGGGATGGATATATGATAGATAGATAGATAGATAGATAGATAGATAGATAGATAGATATTTCCCAGTTGGTGATATTCTGGCTGTAGAATGGGATGATAATTAGTCATCCTGACACTTATTAGGATGGATACTTCTGGAAGTTTCCGCGGCTCCTGGAGTTGGTCCGTTCCGCTCTCTCCTTTGCCCTTTGCACCGGGGCCATTGTGCAATGTGTCAGTCTGCGCGATGGTGACAAGCAGAGGCCTATCCGCGCCCGCCAGCCCCTGTGAAAAGCCCGGCAGGGAATCTCATGCTATGCCACTAATTAAGCCTGGAGCGCAGGGTTCCCATACACACCTGCACAGTCATGTGAGCGAGAAGAAGAAAGACCTATAGAAAGGCCGGACCTGACCAAGCGTGAAGACTGAGACAAACGGTGGGGTGGGCCGGAGGGCCGGGGGGGGGCACAATGAGGCCTCATGAAGATACACAACGCTGATACTTCATCAGGCTTTTCACTCGCAGGAAAAGATTAATTTGCTAGTGTCGATGCTTCCTTTGTCGCTGGCCCATTTGTGTGGCCTTTGTTTAGGATTTTTCTTGTACAACATTTTTTTATGGTTCTAAAGGCATCACCTACATGTGCCAAAAACATGTCTGCAGCAGCGTGGTCTAAAAGCTGCGACTCATCCCCAGGGTCCAAACGAGGAGGTTTCGACCAGAATGAGCCCAGACGTGTCCCCTTTTCAGTAAGAGGCAGAATCTCTCACCATGGTCACCTATGGAGGACCCAACCCCAACAAACTCCGGCAACGTCTGGTCTTGAGAAACCCCTGAAATAAAAGGTTTACTTTGGGGAACCCCAACAAACCTATAGGTGAAAGGTTAAATAGAGTTATGAAGACGTTCTTATACATCTCCAGAGGAAAACCTGACCAAGACATCAGACCCAGCAATTCATCCAGAACCTCTACCCCTAAAATACTCCAGACCCCTGAGTAAGTTCGGATCACAGAGCAGACTCTTAAAAGTAAGTCACTTGATCAGACTTCAAATTTCATGTTAACCCCAAAAAAGACCACTAAAATAAATCAGGGCCGAGATCAGACTCCTCAAGTAATTCAGACCCTAGACCAGACCCCTCAAGTAATTCCAACCCTACACCAGACTCCTCAAGTAATTCAAACCCTACACCAGACTCCTCAAGTAATTCAAACCCTACACCAGACTCCTCAAGTAATATAGACTTTACACCAGACTCCAAGTAATTCAGACCCTAGATTAGACTTCTCAAGTAATTCAGACCCTAGACTAGACCCCTCAAGTAATTCAAACCCTACATCAGACTCCTCAAGTAATATAGACACTATACCAGATCCCTCAAGTAATTCAGACCCTAGACCAGACCCCTCAAGTAATTCAGACTCTAGACCAGACTCCAAGTAATTCAGACCCTAGACCAGACCCCTCAAGTGATATAGACCCTAGACCAGACTCCAAGTAATTCAGACCCTAGATTAGACTCCACAAGTAATTCTGCCTGTAGACCAGACTCCTCAAGTAATTCAGACCCTAGACTAGACTTCTCATGTAATTCAGACCCTAGACCTGACTCCTCAAGTAATTCAGACCCTAGACCTGACTCCTCAAGTAATTCAGAACCTAGACCAGACTCCTCAAGTAATTCAGACCCTAGGCCTGACTCCTCAAGTAATTCTGCCCGTAGACCAGACTTCTCAAGCAATTCAGACCCTGGATTAGACTTCTCAAGTATTCAGACCCTCGACCAGACTCCTCAAGTAATTCAAACCATAGACCAGACCCACAAGTAATTCAGGCCCTTAACCAAACTCCTCAAGTAATTCCAACCCTAGACCAGACTTCTCAAGTATTCAGACCCTAGACCAGACCCCTCTAGTAATTCAAACCCTACACCAGACTCCTCAAGTAATATAGACTCTAGACCAGACTTCAAGTAATATAGACTCTAGACCAGACTCCAAGTAATTCAGACTCTAGACTAGACTCCTCATGTAATTCTGCCCATAGACCAGACTCCTGAAGTAATTCAGACCCTAGACCAGACTTCTCAAGTAATTCAGACCCTAGACCAGACACTGCAATTCATTCAGACCACAGACCAAACCCCTCAATTCATTAGGAACACTGACCAGACCCCTCAAGTAATATAGACCCTAAACCTGAATTATTGCACTCAGGTGCATCCACCAGCTGGTCAGGAATGGTCCCAGGTTGCACTCAGGTGTTTCCACTAGCCGGTCAGGAATGATCCCAGGTTGCACTCAGGTGTTTCCACTAGCCGGTCAGGAATGATCCCAGGTTGCACTCAGGTGTTTCCACTAGCCAGTCAGGAATGATCCCAGGTTGCACTCAGGTGTTTCCACTAGCCGGTCAGGAATGATCCCAAGTTGCACTTAGGTACTCCTGCTGGCCGGTCAGGAGTGGTCCCAGGTTGCAATCGGGTAATCCCGCTGGCTGGTCAGGAGTGATCCAAGGTTGCACTCAGGTGCTTCCGCCGACCAGTCAGGAAAAGTCCTAAGTTGCACTCAGGTGCTCACGCTGGTCGGTCAGGAATAGTCCCAGGTTGCATTCAGGTAATCCGGCCGGTCAGGAGTGGTCTCAGGTTGCACTTAGGTGCTTCCGTCGGCTAGTCAGGAATGGTCCCAGGTTGCTCTCAGATGCTCCCAGCAGTTGGTAAGAACATTGTCCCAATGCCAGACTTGTGGAATTGCTTTGTGAATCCTTGATTGGGAAATGATCTGGTAAGCACAACTCTGTCTTGAAGGGATCAGAGATGTGCATGCTTGACTGCAACACTATTCATTGCAAATGAAACTGAAGTGTATGGCACTTGGCTGACAATGAACGGAGCAGAGATCAAGCTTGCACCTCTCTGATCCATCAAGACACGGCTCCACTGTGTTCAGTTTTGAAAAGCGGAAGGAGTCCCAGAGCTCGGACTCCTGGCAACTCCCAATACTTTGGATTCTGAGAATCTATTTATATATTTACGAAGTGGCTCCTCCACCAATGTCACTTCCGCCCACGCCATATTTGTACACCCAAGATATGGGTGTAAGAATATGGATCCTAACGCCGCACACCACTAGTACTCCCCCAACCCTTTCTGTTTTCTGCCCCACCAGCTCTATATCTCTCCTGATCCACAAATCTCTCTCTGTCCTCTGCTCCTTACGATGCACACCACTAGTGCTACCCCGCCCCACCCGCTCCATATCTCTCCTGATCCACAAATCTCTCTCTGTCCTCTGCTCCTTACGATGCACACCACTAGTGCTACCCCGCCCCACCCGCTCCATATCTCTCCTGATCCACAAATCTCTCTCTGTCCTCTGCTCCTTACGATGCACACCACTAGTGCTACCCCGCCCCACCAGCTCCATATCTCTCCTGATCCACAAATCTCTCTCTGTCTTCTGCTCCTTACGATGCACACCACTAGTGCTACCCCGCCCCACCCTTTCTGCCCCACCAGCTCCATATCTCTCCTGATCCACAAATCTCTCTCTGTCCTCTGCTCCTTACGATGCACACCACTAGTGCTACCCCGCCCCACCAGCTCCATATCTCTCCTGATCCACAAATCTCTCTCTGTCTTCTGCTCCTTACGATGCACACCACTAGTGCTACCCCGCCCCACCCTTTCTGCCCCACCAGCTCCATATCTCTCCTGATCCACAAATCTCTCTCTGTCCTCTGCTCCTTACGATGCACACCACTAGTGCTACCCCGCCCCACCAGCTCTATATCTCTCCTGATCCACAAGCCCCTCTCTTATCCTCTGCTCCACCAGCTCCATATCTCTCACCTACTTCTTTGCCTCCAGTGCAATATAATTAGAGCCATCTTTCCCAAAGTGTATTTGTGCTGCAGCTCCATCTCCCCCTTACCCCTCTACACTCACATTATATTTATTCATTTATATAGCACTATTAATTCCATAGCACTTTACATACATCAGTAATGCTGTCTCTATTGAGGCTCACAATCTATACATCCTATTAGTATGTCTTTGCAATGTGGGAGGAAACCCAAGCAAACACAGGGAAAACATACAAACTGCTTGCAGATGTTGTCCTTGGTGGGAATTGAACCCAGGACCTCAGCACTGTAAAGGCTGCAGTGCTAACCACTGAGCCACATTAGTTTTCCTTATATGCTAAGATCTAGTTCTTTTCTTGTTTTCTTCTCCATAGCCTCCTGCTCTCACAGTCACTGATGGTGTTATCACCCCCGTCTTTGTGACCCCAAACTTTCTTGCCCCATTTCCGTTTTCTGTACACCCTCCTCTAGTTTCATCGCAGTGTTACATAGCTTTTCCCTCCACTTACAATCACAGTGTCACATCTATTTAATGAATTATGAAGTGGCTCCTCTACTTCCGTCTGGTTGTCGCCTATGTCACTTCCGCCTGCGCCATATTTGTACACCCAAGATATGAGTTTAGGAATATGGATCGTAATGCCACACACCACTAATGCTCCCCCCACCCGCTCCCTGCAGTTGCTCGGTCTCCCCCGTTGTTCGGTCTCCGCCCCCGCAGTCCCCGGCTCACCTCTCTGCACCTTGGTGCTTACAGGACCTTTGGTGATGTCACAGTCCCACACTGCACCAGAGCGGAGCAGGATAAGAGGGGGAGTGGGGGGAGAGAAACTGAGGGGACAGATAGACAGCCAGAGTGGACAGACACTTAGGGGACAGACAGCCAGCCAGAGGGGACAGAAACTGAGGGGACAGCCAGAGGGGACAGACACTGAGGGGACAGACAGCCAGCCAGAGGGGACAGAAACTGAGGGGACAGCCAGAGGGGACAGACACTGAGGGGACAGACAGACAGCCAGAGGGGACAGACACTGAGGGAACAGCCAGACAGCCAGAGGGGACAGACACTGAGGAGACAGACAGCAAGAGGGAACAGACACTGAGGGAACAGCTAGGCAGCCAGAGGGTACAGATGCTGAGGGGACAGACAGCCAGAGGGGACAGACGCTGAGGAGACAGCCAGACAGCCAGAGGGAACAGACACCGAGGGAACAGCTAGGCAGCCAGAGGGTACAGATGCTGAGGGGACAGACTGCCAGAGGGGACAGACGCTGAGGAGACAGCCAGACAGCCAGAGGGAACAGACACCGAGGGGACAGACAGCAAGAGGGGAAAGACACCAAGGGGACAGACAGACAGAGGGGAGAGAAACTGAGGGGACAAACAGACAGCCAGAGGGGACATACACTGAAGGGACAGACAGACAGCCAGAGGGGACAGGAACTAAGGTGACAGATAGACATCCAGCAGGGGACAGACACTGAGGGGACAGCCAGCAAGAGGGGACAGACATTGAGGGGACAGACAAACAGCCAGTGGGGACAGGCACTAAGCGGACACAGACAGCCAGATGGGACAGACACTGAGGGGACAGCCAGAGGGGACAGACACTGAGAGGACAGAGAGACAGCTAGAGGGGACTGACAGACAGCCAGAGGGGACAGATACTGGGGAGACAGAGAGAGAGAGCCAGAGGGGACAGACACAGCCAGTGGGGACTTACACTGAAGGGACAGACAGACTGCCAGAGGGTACAGATGCTGAGGAGACAGACAGACAGCCAGAGGGGACAGACACTGAGGGGACAAACAGACAGCCAGAGGGGACAGACACTGAGGGGACAAACATACAGCCAGAGGAGACAGACACTGATGGGACAAACAGACAGCCAGAGGGGACATACACTGAGGGGACAGAGAGACAGCCAGAGGGGACAGACACTGAGGGGACATACAGACAGCCAGAGGGGACATACACTGAGGGGACAGACAGCCAGCCAGAGGGGACAGACACTGAGGAGACAGACACAGCCAGAGGGGACATACACTGAGGGGATGGGGAGACAGACTGAGGGGACAAAAAGACAGCCAAAGGGGACAGACACTGATAGGCTAGATAGACAGCCAGAGGGAAAGACACTGAGGGGGCAAACAGACAGCTAGAGGGGACAGACACTGAGAGGACAGCTAGACAGCCAGAGGAGGAACAGACATCAAGGGGACAGACAGCTACACAGGGGAGAGAGACAGCCAGAGAAAGGACAGACACCCACACAGGGGAGAGACAGCAACACAGAAGGGAGAGACAGCCACAGAAGGGAGAGACTGCCACAGAGGGGACAAGACTGCCATAGAAGGGGAGTGAAACAGCCACAGAGGGGACCAGGCTAGCACAGAAGAGGAGAGAGACAGCCACAAAGGGGACGAGCATGCCACAGAAGGGAAGAGAGACAGCCACAGAAGGGAGAGACTGACACAGGGATAGACTACCACAGAAGAGAGAGATTGTCACAGAAGGGACGAGACAGCCACAGAGGGGAGAGACAGCCATAGATCAGAGACTGCCATAGAGGGGAAGAGACAGCCTCACATAGGGAGAGACAGCCACACTTGGGAGAGACAGCCACAGAAGGGAGAAACATCCACAGAAGGGAGAGACAGCTACACAGGGAGAGACAGCCACAGAAGGGAGACAGCCACAGATGGTAGAGACAGCCATAGAAGAGACTGCTACAGAAGAAAAAGAGACAGCCACAGAGGGGAGAGAGAGCACACAAAGAAGACAGAGCGCACAGACACCACCCTCCCGATGCGATAGCATCGAGCACAAATGTAGTATTTCTATAAATAGTACATTTCTGACTACCTACAGCCACCACTATAGGGAGCAGCATGTATATATTAGGGATATTTGTTATGCCCATCTACAATGCAGGGTGTAGTGCGTTACCTTTACGCATATATTCCCATGTGGACAGCGGGAAGCCGCACACACACACCATGTATACAGGTCATCACATGGTAACGACTGCAAAACACCGTGGTGCCAAAATAGCTGAAGATGCGCGGGCCAAGCCATCAGCCGCTCCGCTCTCGCTCCAGCTGGAGATTCTTTTCCGGAGAAAAGACAAAAGCCGGACTGGGGACTTGCTGCCAATTCACAGAGCTGCCAGGCCAAGAAAATGAGCCAAATGGGAGTGGGAGACGCGTCAAAGGCAGCAATTCGAGAAGGTGCCAGAAAGCAATGACTTTGATGTAGAAGGAAATCAGAGGCGAGGGGCCGCTTCACTGTGGACGGCCGCCAGTCAGCCAATTTTATCTCTGACTGTGGAGTATTTTGGGTACTGTCAGCTCTCTGGTAGAGGGATTCACATACTAAAATGACCAGATCTGACTGTAGCAATGGACTGTGGAATAATGCTGTCTCGCCCCAGGCGAAGACCGCGGGGTACTCAGAACTGAGCACTCTCGTCATTGTCTGGGGCTGCGGGATGTCACAGTGTCTTGACCCGGTCCGTGATGCCTTCGTTGGGTGAACAGTAAAAAGGGGGGTTATGAAAATAGGTCAAAACAAAAATAAAATAAAGAGAGTTGTGACGCCACCCGTGGTTTGTGGCCAGATGTAGCCAACGCTGCGTCGTGACCTCTGGGGATGATGGAGTAGCAGCATAAGTATATCAGCACTCCATGGGAAGAGCAGTTACCCCCAGGTACCATGTGGAAGTGTAAGAGCAAACTTCTCTGCACCGTCAGGCAGGCTCCTGCTGCCGGCTCACGGCTCAAGCTCCGGCTCTCGAGTTCACAAACCATTCTCACACAGTTCTGAGCTATTTACCAGGTTTTACTTCTCCACTCACAGTTGTTACAGTACAGTTCGGTACAGCAGTGGCTCCGGTGTACTACCAGCAGCTGGGACGGCTCGTCTGCGGCATCCCCTTCATGTACCTTTCGGGTCTCTGTTCTCTCTGTTCCACACACTAACTACAGTCCAGTAGTCATTGGCTTTCTGTGGTGTCCTTTCCGGGTCTCCTAGACCTAGTTCGACGGGCTTCCTTTCGTTGTGGCGGAGGTTGGGTATCGGGACATGAAGACCCCCGCATCCCAGCTGGGGTTTGTGGTTGGGGCACGCAGCTTCCCTGCCACTTTAATAGAGCCTCCACTCTGGTTCCGGCCCGGTCCTTCGGTGTCCTCGCTGACTCGGACACACCTTGGACCCCTTCTATCTGGCCTCGGTTCTCAGCGTGGGAGCCGGACTAGCCATACGGTGGCACTGGCCGCCGGGTCCGGGTTCTTTCTGGGTGGTTCTGGCTGACGGGCGTCTCTGTTATTCTCTCGACTACTAGCCTCCAAGTAAACTAGCCTACTCTCCTCCCTACTTGGTGTTGTGCGTTTCCTTTTATTGTGTTTTTTCTCCACCCTTTCCCGGGCTCTGTCCTAACTCTCCACCCTCCACCTAGCTCCTCACGCTATCCTGTGCTAGACATGAAGTAACTTAGACTTGGGATCGGGGAATATGTTGGGTGTGTGTGGGTGACCGACTTACCAGTCCCAGCTGCTGCGCCATCCTGTGGCGACCAGTCCACAGGGGCGCCACAATGCAAGATCAAAAAGCCTCCTCTGTGCTGCTCCACAATCAGAATGATACCTTTTAAAAGTCTATACTTCAAGTGCTCGAAACAAAGAGCCCTCAGGAGGTTAGGATGGCAGTCAGTGCCGAGAGTCAGTGCATAGTTGAGTGGGGATATAAAGGGGGTCTGTGGGGAACTTAGGTCAGAAATGTTTGATCAGTGGGTGTTCAACCTCAAATGATGGCAGTGCCACCCCTGGGCACAATAAAAGGACTGTGGTACTTTGCCTGGTACCATGTGCTATGGTCTATGGTCAGACTTTGTCCCCTGGATGCGATGGATGGTATCCTTTTATTGAGTATAGTCCCCATCTGCCTTTTTTGTTTTTCTCATCTTCTCGTGTACCATTTACATCCTCTCAAGGCCCTGTGACATGACCTTGTTGTCTTCATTGTCCTGCTCACTGTCCTACAGTTCTCATCCAGTAGAAGGTGCCATGAGCATGGAGTGTGGCTGTGATCGCATGGCTGTGCAAGGGAGTCTGTAGCACCCTGGTACCCTGTTGGGCACCACAGAACCCTTGGTACACAAATGGAGTGGAAACAGCAAGCATCACTCACAAACTAACAAAACACCTAACAACACCTTAGAACACCCTGTTTCACCCCAGGCCCCTAGGGGGAGCTCCACTGGTCACCTTAAGCCAGTTCCCCCTATAAATAGGGTCCTGAAGAGAGAAACAGCAGAGTGTGCAGATGCTAGGAGAGCTGCAGGAAGGTGCAGTACTGGTTCTGGAACTATATAGGCCCAAATCAGTACACCTAGCACGTGAGAGACCCTTGCAACTGGGGTCAGAGGAAAGGAGAAGAGCACCTCTCGGGAACAGTAGAGTTATCTTACCTCTCCCTAACAATCCGATTACTGGAACTGAGCTGTGGGAGCCACCACATAGACCACAGAGAAACCAGCATTGTAACCAGGGAGTTTAGACCCCTGTACACCTGAAAGCACCCACTGATGAGAGCCCAGGGAAGAGGCTTGGCCCAGCTGACACCTTTAACAGTGCCCTCAGTGCAGTTAACCCAGGTGAACCACGTTCCACCGAACGTACCACCCGGTCCGGCAGGATTCCATATCCACCCGACCCAACCAGAGTATTAGAGAAAGGAAGCCTACACACTGCTTGCTGTGGAAACCCCAGGAGCGACAACCTCATCACCTGGTCCGAGTGTACCTGTTGCCACCAGTAAAGGTGCCCAAAAGACTTTGGTGTGTCTGCGCATTATTCCTGATTCTACCCGCAGTATTGCAACCGCTGCCATACACCATCAAGTGCAACTCCTGGCCCCGGGGACTCCCGCTCGTCCTGTCGGGAGAGTCCCATCTTACTGCTAAACATTCCCTGGAGGCCCAAGCAGCGCGGGTGGCGTCACGACAAGAATACTAAACCCCTTACTGTTAAGTCATCCCCTATTGATCTGGACCACCAGGCCTACACAGCCTCGGGCGCGGAACCGTGACAGGGAGCAGCGACAGCCCGGGACGTGCACACCCCGGCTACGGTGAGTCAAGTCCACTCCAAGTCTGGAGAGAGCATCTCACCTAGGTTGGTGTCCGAGGCCTTACAAGACCTCTCAAAATAAGGACTTGGCACTGAAAGGTGTGTTGTCAAGGTAGAAGAGAGATGGAGACACATTCCTCATCCCAGCTGAGTCTTTAATTAGTTGCATTTGGTCCATTGGATCCCAAGCGAGTTTGTTTCCATCATATGTCGACAAGTATGGAAGGTAGGTGACCGTGCCTTTCGGTAGCTTCCTAGTTCGAGAGGTTGCTGGAGGTTCCGCAGGGGAACACCACAAGAACGGACATCAGAGTCCGAGACTGTGCAGGTTCAGACACACCGGCAGTCAACACTGGAAAGTGGGGGACTCGAGATTCTCCAGCTACCCAGTGCCAGGGACACAGCAACGTATAGAATTCAAAAACACTGACTTCCTGGGTGGGGTGGAAAAGTGAAGGACTCGAGTTGCCTGTTATAGTGGTAGACGCAGACAGAGACAGGGCCGGCAGCCTAGCTGAAGCAACTGCAGGGCCACTACACGAACACAGTGAGGAAGCCAATACGATCTGGCCGGTGAGGAATACCCTGAACTGCTCTCCAGCCTCCAGGTACAGCTTGTAACAACTACCTCAACTCCAGTAAACAGACTGAGAAACGGCTATCAGGAGTCTGTGTGTGTTAATTACGTCTATTGCCCTGTGCCCTGTAACGGAGCTCTATACTTGCAGCGTTGCAGAAAAGTCCCACCTGAGGAGCCACAGCCTGTCAGCCCTGTACACTGACTGGAGAAGCTGCAGCAAAGTAAGTGACTGTGTGAATCATCATCCTTCACAAAGCCCCATCCCTCCTGCCCTGGGGACCCTCCAGCCCTAACCGAGGAAGGCTTACCATCCACGCTGCCCCAAGTCACCTTCCCCAGCAGGAATACGGCAGCGGTGATTCTACTAACCACATACCAAGGGTGGCATCACAACAAATCCCCTGTAAATATACCCCTTTTTGTACTGATCCCAGGGTCACGACTACCGTGATAGCCCAGAGAGACAACATCGGCCCCGCTCCCAAGTACACCATAGCCTGGGGGCGCATCAGATTATTGCAGATATTGCATGAAAAAAGCAGTGGAGATGTGAGGGTAGAACAAGGGTGCAGTTGTCAAAGTTGCCACAATCATTGAAGCTCAAAATTCTCCCCCAAAACTGATTGTACTGTGATGTACACCTGAAATGACTGCCTGTCTAGTGCTGCCTATGCAGAGCACAGTAGGCAGAAAGAGTTTGTTTTCAGCTGCTGCGCTCTGTATAGGCAGCAACTGTCAGGACCACAAGGGTCTGGGTACTCAGATCTTGGGTGGTCGGTGCCTGAGTCTGTGCCCTTGGGGTGACAATAAAAAGGGGGGTATTTACAGGGATTAAAGAGTTTATAGATAAATGTTGTGACGCCATCTGTAGATCCGGTGATGGCACCGGCGCTGCTGCAGACCTCCAGGGGGATGGATGGCAGCAAGGTGTTGTAGCTCCCTACAGGTAGAGCCGGGTCCCCCGGGGCAGTGTAGTATGTTGATGGAATAGGGCAGCGCAGTCTCTGCTGTGAGACTGGAATGTCTCAGTCAACCAGGTAGAAACACAGACACTTGCTTGCTCTGCACGGGTCTTTACTACGGTAATCTGCAGTTTACAGGGTATGTAACGTGTTACAGCCAGGGTAGTAGACCGGGTGATCCTGGCAAAAGTCAATGTCTGTCTGATGCTCCAGCTATGTTCCTTCTTTTCTCTTACTCTGTCCTACCTCTGCGCACCCCTCCTTCCTTGCGCTGCCCTGCACGAATCCCGCTTACTACCAGGCCTGTTGGGTGATATGGGACACCCTCTTCTCGCTCTACGGGCCCAACCCTGTTTGGTGCTTCTGGTGAGGACCGTACATATGTCGAGTGGATCATGCTCCTATGAATCTGTCGATCACACCGGTATTTGCGGCTCAGGGATGGACCTCTGCACTGCTTCAGAGCCGGTACCCCACTTCGGACCGGGCCAGGGTGTTCAGTCACCCTCTGTCTGCCCCTCTCTGTCTGGGTCACCAGGTTGAGGTGCGCTCCCCGTTACTTCTCTTGTTCTGCATTCTGTTCCTCTGACTCTCCCTTCTGTCTTGTCTGTTTCCCGCTCTTTTCCCGCTCACTATATACCCTAGCTTCTCCTCCCACCGGGACCAGTTACCCTGGTAATGGGCTGTCCAACTGGCCCCCTGTCTCTAGGTGTATGTGTGTGGTGGGGAGCTTCAGGCTTCCATTACCCCCTACCAGGACAAGAATATTGCACCTTCTGTTCAGGGTGCAGTACCCTTCTGTAGCGCGCTGACCAGCGGGGCGCTACACAACCAAAGTGTCAAAACCCAGTATAATGAAGGGAGCTTTGTCATTTTAGGTAGCAGTCAATGACAAACGCAACCCCAATGCTGCGATCTTCATAATCAGCAGAGAAGATGAGGGAGGTCAGTACACCTAATGCACACCTGTAATTCATGAAGAGCACATGAGCCACTGCTGACTTCATTCATTCATTCATTCATTCATTACTTTATTACACCTTTTATAACCTTAATAATGGTTAGGACTTGAATTGCTTTAGGCTTAGTATTAGGGATAGTGTGAGGGATTGCTTTAGGGGTAAAGTTAGGGTTAGGGTGAGAATTAAGGTTAGGGACTGGTTTAGAGGTAGAGTTAGGGCTAGGGTTAGAATTAAGGTTAGGGATTGGTCTAGGGATAAAGTTAGAGTTAGGGTGAGAATTAAGGTTAGGGACTGGTTTAGAGGTAGAGTTAGGGTTAGGGTTAGAATTAAGGTTAGGGATTTGTCTAGGGGTAAAGTTAGAGTTAGGGTGAGAATTAAGGTTAGGGACTGGTTTAGAGGTAGAGTTAGGGCTAGGGTTAGAATTAAGGTCATGGATTGGCTTAGGGTGAAAGTTAAGGCTAGGGTTAGAATTAAGGTTGGAATGGTTTGAAGGTAGCGTTAGGGCTAGGGTTATAAATATGGTTAGGGATTGGTTTAGAGGTAAAATTATGGCTAGGTTTATAAATATGGTCAGGGACTGGTTTAGGGGTAACGTTAGGGCTAGATTTAGAAGTAAGGTCAGGGATGTATTTAGAATTCAAATTAGGGCTAGGGTTAGAATTAAGGTTAGGAATTGGTTCCGGGGTAGAATTATTGTTGGGTTTAAGGGTAGAGCTAGAAATCAGTTTAGGGTTAAGACAGAGATTAGGGTTAGGTTTAGGACGGGGGTTGGGTTCAGGGTTAGAGTTAGGGTACGGTTTAGAGCAGAGGTCCCCAACTCCAGGCCTCGAGGGCCGCCAACAGTGCAGGATTTCAGGATTTCCTTAGTATTGCACAGGTAGTAAGATACTAAGGAGATCCTGAAAACATGCCCTGTTGGCGGCCCTCGAGGCCTGGAGTTGGGGACCCCAGGTTTAGTGTATAGTTTAGTGATTAGTGTACGGTATAGGGATAAAGCTGAGTATAACTATAACACATGGGAGATTTTACAGTCAGAACTTTGCGGGTACTGGCACAACTGTTTGGAGACAATCCCAACAAAGTCAGGTCGTCCCGGTTTGATGGGGTAGGATTTTTTTACCCCGCCTATCTATGTTGGGGATTGTGGGACAGTCCTTGAGATGGGACTTAAACATCCCTATCTTTTGACAGACATTTTTTTTCTATGTTCTGGAATTATTGGCAAGTAAATAGATAAAGTTATCTGTGGACAAAAATACTCTGTGCTGCTGTTACCATTGACTGTGACATTTTTAAGGCTGCTTTGCCGTTTTGAAGCCATTGAGATGGACTGTGACAACAATGGGTGTCCGGGGCCGGAGTGAAGCGCTCCGGTATTATCACAGGACCCCATGATTGATGCCATTTGGTCTCGGGATGACTGGTATTTACTGATCACCTGGTGTCATCCCGTATTGATTCCTCCAATCACAGCGCTGACGCGGGGCGGAGGTGACAGGCGCTTCACACAATATGTGTTTTTCTCAGAAATTGAAGCTTTTTTCCTGTTTTTGCTATAAAAACAGATGAAGATGGAAAAATAAAGCTTGTTTTTCACTTTTTAGCTGTAAAATGTAAGATATATAGCGATATCGACAGGTCTGAATGACACAGGTCCCAGATCCAATACTGATAAGGAGCACATAGTAATATTTAACACTAATGTATGGGATAGTGGGGGATGGTACAGCCGGAGTGAGGAGTATATGGACAGTCACATCATTCACATATCTTATAAAGTATGGTGTGATGTCATCTCAGGGAAAAGAAGTTCTTCAGCAGCTGTGGAAGTGTCCATTAGAATACTCAATCATAAGAGGAGGCTGCTTCAGAACAAAGAAGAATTGACATTTCTGGTCATAAATGAGATCTTCAACCAATGTACACACCCTGCTCCTGCAGAGCTTCACTTCATACTAGACCCCGCCCCTGCAGAGCCCCACTTCTAATACACACCATGCCCCTGCAGAGTTGCACTTTATGATACAACCCCCACCCCTGCAGAGCTTCACTTCATACTAGACCCTGTCCCTGCAGAGCTTCACTTCATACTAGACCCTGCCCCAGCAGAGCTGCACTTCATACTAGACCCTGCCCCTGCAGAGCTGCACTTCATACTAGACCCTGTCCCTGCAGAGCTGGACTTCATACTAGATCCCATCCCTGCAGAAATGCAATTTATAATAACTGCCACCCCTGCTGAGTTGCACTTTATAATGCACACCCCACCCCTGTAGAGCTGCACTTCATACTAGACACCACCCCGGCAGAGCTGCACTTTATAATACACACCTCATTCCTGCAGAGCTGCACTTCATACTACACACCTCACCCCTGCAGAGCTGCACTTTATAATACACATCCCACCCCTGCAGAGCTGCACTTTATAATACACACTCCACCCCTGTAGAGCTGCACTTTATAATACACACTCCACCCCTGTAGAGCTGCACTTTATAATACACATCCCACCCCTGCAGAGCTGCACTTTATAATACACACTCCACCCCTGTAGAGCTGCACTTTATAATACACACTCCACCCCTGTAGAGCTGCACTTTATAATACACACTCCACCCCTGTAGAGCTGCACTTTATAATACACACCTCACCCTGCATAACTGCACTTTATCATACACACGCCGCTCCTGCTGAGTTGCACTTTACAATACACACCCCACCCATGTAGAGCTGCACTTCATACTAGACACCACCCCGGCAGAGCTGCACTTTATAATACACACCTCATTCCTGCAGAGCTGCACTTTATAATACACACCTCATTCCTGCAGAGCTGCACTTCATACTACACACCTCACCCCTGCAGAGCTGCACTTTATAATACACATCCCACCCCTGCAGAGCTGCACTTTATAATACACCCTCCACCCCTGTAGAGCTGCACTTTATAATACACACCTCACCCTGCATAACTGCACTTTATCATACACACGCCGCTCCTGCCGAGCTGCACTTTATAATACACACTCCACTCTGGCAGAGATGCACTTTATAATATACATCCTGCCCATGCAGAGCTGCACTTTATAATACACACTCCACCCCTGCAGACAAGAGCTGCACTTCATACTACACACCCCACTCCTAAAGAGCTGCACTTTATTGTACACACCCTGTCCCTGCAGAGCTGAACTTTATTGTACACACCCTGTCCCTGCAGAGCTGAACTTTATAATACACAGAAGGCTCCTGCAGAGCTGCACTTCATACTACACACCCTGCCCCTGCAAAACTGCACTTCATTATACATACACCACACCTGCAGAGCTGCACTTTATAATACACACCCTGAATCTGCAGAACTGCCCTTTATACTACAAATACAGTCTCTGCAGAGCTGCAATTCATACTACACCCCCCACCCCTGCAGAGCTGCACTTTATAGTACACACATCACCCATGCAGAGCTGCACTTTATAATACACACCTCACCCTGCATAACTGCACTTTATCATACACACCCCACCCCTACAGAGCTTCACTTCATACTACACACCCCAGCAGATACACACTTTATAATACACACACCACCCCGGCAAAGCTGACCTTTATACTACACACACCACCCTTACAGAGTTGCACTTTATACTACACACCCCACTCCTGCAGAGCTGCACTTCATACTACACACCGCATCCCTGCAGAGCTGCACTTTATAATACAAACCCTGCCCCTACAGAGCTGCACTTTATAATACAAACCCCGCCCCTGCAGAGCTGCACTTTATAATACAAACCCTTCCCCTACAGAGCTCCACTTTATAATACAAACCCCGCCCCTGCAGAGCTGCACTTCATACTACACACCGCATCCCTGCAGAGCTGCACTTTATAATACAAACCCTGCCCCTACAGAGCTCCACTTTATAATACAAACCCCGCCCTTGCAGAGTTGCACTTTATAATACAAACCCCGCCCCTGCAGAGCTGCACTTCATACTACACACCGCATCCCTGCAGAGCTGCACTTTATAATACAAACCCTGCCTCTACAGAGCTGCACTTTATAATACAAACCCTGCCCCTGCGGAGCTGCACTTTATAATACAAACCCTGCCTCTACAGAGCTGCACTTTATAATACAAACCCTGCCCCTGCGGAGCTGCACTTTATAATACAAACCCTGCCTCTACAGAGCTGCACTTTATAATACAAACCCCGCCCCTGCAGAGCTGCACTTTATAATACAAACCCCGCCCCTGCAGAGCTGCACTTTATAATACAAACCCCGCCCCTGCAGAGCTGCACTTTATAATACAAACCCCGCCCCTGCAGAGCTGCACTTTACAACACTCCTGAATAGACTCGGTTCAGTTGATGTCAGCCCACCTCTCTTTCTCAGCATAAGTCATGACAAAGCAGGAGTCTGGCCGAGTCACAGTGTAAATGCGCAGGAGGCCCCTTTGTTACAGAAGGTAAACTCTGAGAGTCTTCAACCCAAAGTGGAAGAGGAGAGAAGAGCAGAATTCAGAAAATAGTGAGAGGCTATGTGCACATGTTTAGGATGTGGTGCGAAGTTTCTGCATCATTTCTGCATGTGTTGGCAAGAAAAACGCACATTTGTTATTTGTTTTCAGAGCGGTTTTGGTGCAGATTTTCCCCATTTATTAGAATTGGTGAAATCAGCAAGAATTGCCATGAGGCGGATATCAATCTGTAGGGAGAAAACCCTCAATCTGCGCTCGAAAATGCAAAAAAACACGACAAAAACGCAAGGTGTTTCACACAGCCGTAATTTGGGGGCCGGCCCCGATGGGGTGACACTCAGGGTTTATTTACAGAGAGCTGAAGCGCAGTTAAAGACCCGCTAATCATTTTCACACCGTCAGGCCCCTGGTATTGATAGAGAAAACCGGGACCCCCCCGGGCTTTTTCCCATAGGAATTATGTCACATGGGGTCAGCGCTGCTCCAGATCATCCACGGAACAAGTCCCCAGCTGGCCGAGCTGAAAATTTTACAAATCCCCGAAAACGGGCACCGGAAGAATGGGCAGGAGGAATCTGAGCTGACCCCAGGAAAGGGGCCCCCGAAAGAAAGACATTACAAGTCTATCATCTATCTATCTATCAAACTATCTATCTATCTATCTAAACTATCTATTTATCTCTATCTATCTATCTATCTATCTCTTCTATCTATCTATCTATTTAAACTCTATCTATTTATCTCTATCTATCTATCTATCTATCTATCCATGTCAAACTATTTTTCTATCACACAAGGTGAAGCCTCTGATACCT
>JARQOC010000003.1:19281148-19293648 GCA_033576535.1 Allobates femoralis
CACCCAAGATATGAGTTTAGGAATATGGATCTAAATGCCACACACCACTAATGCTCCCCCACCCGCTCCCTGCAGTTGCTCGGTCTCCCCCGTTGTTCGGTCTCCGCCCCCGCAGCCTCCGGCTCACCTCTCTGCACTTTGGTGCTTACAGGACTTTTGGTGATGTCACAGTCCCACACTGCACCAGAGCGGAGCAGGATAAGAGGGGAGTGGGGGGACAGAAACTGAGGGGACACATAGACAGCCAGAGTGGACAGACACTTAGGGGACAGACAGACAGCCAGAGAGGACAGAAACTGAGGGGACAGCCAGAAGGGACAGACACTGAGGGGACAGACAGACAGCTAGAGGGGACAGACACTGAGGGGACAGACAGACAGCCAGAGGGGACAGGCACTGAGGGAACAGCCAGACAGCCAGAGGGGACAGACACTGAGGAGACAGACAGCCAGCCAGAGGGGACAGACACTGAGGGAACAGCTAGGCAGCCAGAGGGTACAGATGCTGAGAGGACAGACAGCCAGAGGGGACAGACGCTGAGGAGACAGCCAGACAGCCAGAGGGAACAGACACCGAGGGGACAGACAGCAAGAGGGGAAAGACACCAAGGGGACGGACAGACAGAGGGAAGAGAGACTGAGGGGACAAACAGACAGCCAGAGGGGACATACACTGAAGGGACAGACAGACAGCCAGAAGGGACAGGAACTAAGGTGACAGATAGACATCCAGCAGGGGACAGACACTGAGGGGACAGCTAGCAAGAGGGGACAGACATTTAGGGGACAGACAAACAGCCAGTGGGGACAGGCACTAAGGGGACACAGACAGCCAGAGGGGACAGACACTGAGGGGACAGCCAGAGGGGACAGACACTGAGGGGACAGCCAGAGGGGACAGACACTGAGAGGACAAAGAGACAGCTAGAGGGGACTGACAGCCAGCCAGAGGGGACAGATACTGAGGAGACAGAGAGAGAGAGCCAGAGGGGACAGACAAAAAGGTTACAGACACAGCCAAAGGGGACTTACACTGAAGGGACAGACAGATTGCCAGAGGGTACAGATGCTGAGGGGACAGACAGACAGCCAGAGGGGACAGACACTGAGGGGGCAGCCAGCCAGAGGGGACAGACACTGAGGGAACAGACAAACAGCCAGTGGGGACAGGCACTAAGGGGACAGCCACACAGCCAGAGGGGACAGACACTGAGAGGACAGAGAGACAGCCAGAGGGGACTGACAGACAGCCAGAGGGGACAGACACTGAGGAGACAGAGAGAGAGCCAGAGGGGACAGACACAGAGGGTACAGACACAGCCAGAGGGGACTTACACTGAAGGGACAGACAGACTGCCAGAGGGTACAGATGCTGAGGGGACAGACAGACAGCCAGAGGGGACAGACACTGAGGGGACAAACAGACAGCCAGAGGGGACAGACATTGAGGGGACAAACATACAGCCAGAGGAGACAGACACTGATGGGACAAACAGACAGCCAGAGGGGACATACACTGAGGGGACAGACAGACAGCCAGAGGGGACAGACACTGATGGGACAGCCAGTCAGCCAGAGGGGACAGACACTGAGGGACAGAGAGACAGCCAGAGGGACAGACACTGAGGGGACAAACAGACAGCCAGAGGGGACATACACTGAGGGGACAGCCAGCCAGCCAGAGGGGACATACACTGAGGAGACAGACACAGCCAGAGGGGACATACACTGAGGGGATGGGGAGACAGACTGAGGGGACAAAAAGACAGCCAAAGGGGACAGACACTGATGGGCTAGATAGACAGCCAGAGGAGACAGACACTGAGGGGACAAACAGACAGCTAGAGGGGACAGACACTGAGAGGACAGCCAGACAGCCAGAGGAGGAACAGACATCAAGGGGACAGACAGCTACACAGGGGAGAGAGACAGCCAGAGAAAGGACAGACACCCACACAGGGGAGAGACAGCAACACAGAAGGGAGAGACAGCCACAGAAGGGAGAGACTGCTATAGAGGGGACGAGACTGCCATAGAGGGGAAGAGACAACCTGAGAGGATAAGACTGCCACAGAGGGGACAAGACTGCCATAGAAGGGGAGTGAAACAGCCACAGAGGGGACCAGGCTAGCACAGAAGAGGAGAGAGACAGCCACAAAGGGGACGAGCATGCCACAGAAGGGAAGAGAGACAGCCACAGAAGGGAGAGACTGACACAGGGATAGACTACCACAGAAGAGAGAGACTGTCACAGAAGGGACGAGACAGCCACAGAGGGGAGAGACAGCCATAGAACAGAGACTGCCATAGAGGGGAAGAGACAGCCTCACATAGGGAGAGACAGCCACAGAAGGGAGAAACATCCACAGAAGGGAGAGACAGCTACACAGGGGAGAGACAGCCACAGAAGGGAGACAGCCACAGAAGGTAGAGACAGCCATAGAAGAGACTGCTACAGAAGAAAAAGAGACAGCCACAGAGGGGAGAGAGAGCACACAAGGAAGACAGAGCACACGGACACCACCCTCCCGATGCGATAGCATCGAGCACAAATGTAGTATTCCTATAAATAGTAAATTTCTGACTACCTACAGCCACCACTATAGGGAGCAGCATGTATATATTAGGGATATTTGTTATGCCCATCTACAATGCAGGGTGTAGTGCGTTACCTTTACGCATATATTCCCATGTGGACAGCGGGAAGCCGCACACACACACCATGTATACAGGTCATCACATGGTAACGACTGCAAAACACCGTGGTGCCAAAATAGCTGAAGATGCGCGGGCCAAGCCATCAGCCGCTCCGCTCTCGCTCCAGCTGGAGATTCTTTTCCGGAGAAAAGACAAAAGCCGGACTGGGGACTTGCTGCCAATTCACAGAGCTGCCAGGCCAAGAAAATGAGCCAAATGGGAGTGGGAGACGCGTCAAAGGCAGCAATTCGAGAAGGTGCCAGAAAGCAATGACTTTGATGTAGAAGGAAATCAGAGGCGAGGGGCCGCTTCACTGTGGACGGCCGCCAGTCAGCCAATTTTATCTCTGACTGTGGAGTATTTTGGGTACTGTCAGCTTTCTGGTAGAGGGATTCAAATACTAAAATGACCAGATCTGACTGTAGCAATGGACTCTGGAATAATGCTGTCTCGCCCCAGGCGGGGACCGCGGGTACTCGGAACTGGGCCCTCTCGTCGTTGTCTGGGGCTGCGGGATGTCACAGTGTCTTGACCCGGTCCGTGATGCCTTCGTTGGGTGAACAGTAAAAAGGGGGGTTATGAAAATAGGTCAAAACAAAAATAAAATAAAAAAAATAAAGAGAGTTGTGACGCCACCCGTGGTTTGTGGCCAGATGTAGCCAACGCTGCGTCGCGACCTCTGGGGATGATGGGAGTAGCAGCATAAGTATATCAGCACTCCATGGGAAGAGCAGTTACCCCCAGGGCACCATGTGGAAGTGTAAGAGTAAACTTCTCTGCACCGTCAGGCAGGCTCCTGCTGCCGGCTCACGGCTCAAGCTCCGGCTCTCGAGTTCACACACCATTCTCACACAGTTCTGAGCTATTTACCGGGTTTCACTTCTCCACTCACAGTTGTTACAGTACAGTTCGGTACAGCAGTGGCTCCGGTGTACTACCAGCAGCTGGGACGGCTCGTCTGCGGCATCCCCTTCATGTACCTTTCGGGTCTCTGTTCTCTCTGTTCCACACACTAATTACAGTCCAGTAGTCATTGGCTTTCTGTGGTCTCCCTTCCGGGTCTCCTAGACCTAGTTCGACGGGCTTCCTTTCGTTGTGGCGGAGGTTGGGTATCGGGACATGAAGACCCCCGCATCCCAACCGGGGTTTGTGGTTGGGGCACGCAGCTTCCCTGCCACTTTAACAGAGCCTCCACTCTGGTTCCGGCCCGGTCCTTCGGTGTCCTCGCTGACTCGGACACACCTTGGACCCCTTCTATCTGGCCTCGGTTCTCAGCCTGGTACCCGGACTAGCCATACGGTGGCACTGGCCGCCGGGTCCGGGTTCTTTCTGGGTGGTTCTGGCTGACGGGTGTCTCTGTTATTCTCTCGACTATTAGCCTCCAAGTAAACTAGCCTACTTTCCTCCCTAATTGGTGTTGTGCATTTCCTTTTATTGTGTTCTTTCTTCACCCTTTCCCAGGCTCTGTCCTAACTCTACACCCTCCACCTAGCTCATCACGATATCCTGTGCTAGACATGAAGTAACTTAGACTTGGGATCGGGGAATACGTTGGGTGTGTGTGGGGGGTGACCGACTTACCAGTCCCAGCTGCTGCGCCATCCTGTGGCGACCAGTCCACAGGGGCGCCACAATGCAAGGCCAAAAAGCCTCCTCTGTGCTGCTCCACAATCAGAATGATACCTTTTAAAAGTCTATACTTCAAGTGCTCGAAACAAGGAGCCCTCGGGAGGTTAGGATGGCAGTCAGTGCCGAGAGTCAGTGCATAATTGAGTGGGATATAAAGGGGGTCTGTGGGGAACTAAGGTCAGAAATGTTTGATCAGTGGTGTTCAACCTCAAATGATTGCAGTGACACCCCTGGGCACAATAAAAGGACTGTGGTACTTTGCCTGGTACCATGTGCTATGGTCTATGGTCAGACTTTGTCCCCTGGATGCGATGGATGGTATCCTTTTATTGAGTATAGTCTCCATCTGCCTGTTTTTGTTTTTCTCATCTTCTCGTGTACCATTTACATCCTCTCAAGGCCCTGTGACATGACCTTGTTGTCTTCATTGTCCTGCTCACTGTTCTGCCGTTCTCATCCAGTAGAAGGTGCCATGAGCATGGAGTGCGGCTGTGATCACATGGCTGTGCAAGGGAGTCCACTTCAAGTCTGGAGAGAGCATCTCACCTAGGTTGGTGTCCGAGGTCTTACAAGACCTCTCAAAATAAGGACTTGGCACTAAAAGGTAGAAGAGAGCTGGAGACACATTCCTCATCCCAGCTGAGTTTTTAATTAGTTGCATTTGGTCCATTGGATCCCAAGCGAGTTTGTTTTCATCATATGTCGACAAGTATGGAAGGTAGGTGACCGTGCCTTTCGGTAGCTTCCTAGTTCAAGAGACCCTCCCATTAGAAACAGTGTCAACATATGCCACATCAGGTTGCTGGAGGTTCCGCAGGGAACACCACAAGAACGGACATCGGAGTCCGAGACTGTGCAGGTTCAGACACACTGGCAGTCAACACTGGAAAGTGGGGGACTCGAGATTCTCCAGCTACCCAGTGCCAGGGACACAGCAACGTATATAATCCAGTAGCACCGACTTCCAAGGGTGGGGTGGAAAAGTGAAAGACTCGAGTTGCCTGTTATACTGGTAGACGCAGACAGAGACAGGGCCGGCAGTCAAGCTTAATCAACTGCAGGGCCACTCACACGAACACAGTGAGGAAGCCAACTTGACCCGGCCGGTGAGGAATACCCTGAACTGCTCTCCAGACCAGGGACAGCTTGTAACAACTACCTCAACTGCAGTAAACAGACTGAGAAACGGCTATCAGGAGTCTGTGTGTGTTAATTACGTCTCTTGCCCTGTGCTCTGTAATGGAGCTCTATACTTGCAGCGTCGCAGAAAAGTCCCACCTGAGGAGTCACAGCTTGTCAGCCCTGCACACTGACGGAGAAGCTGCAGCAAAGTAAGTGACTGTGTGAATCATCATCCTTTACAAAGCCCCATCCAAGCCATCCCTCCTGCCCTGGGGACCCTCCAGCCCTACCCAAGAAGGGCTTTCTATCCACGCTGCCCCAAGTCACCGACCCCAACAGGAATACGGCAGCGGTGGTTCTATTAACCACATACCCCAGGTGGCGTCACAACAAATCCCCTGTAAATATACCCCTTTTTGGACTGATCCCAGAATCACGACTACAGTGATACCCCAGAGAGACAGCATCGGCCCGGCTCCCAAGTACACCATAGCCTGGGGGCGCATCAGATTATTGCAGATATTGCATGAAAAAAAGCAGTGGAGATGTGAGGGTAGTACAAGGGCGCAGTTGTCAAAGTTGCCACAATCATTGAAGCTCAAAATTCTCCCCCAAAACTGATTGTACTGTGATGTACACCTGAAATGACTGTCTGTCTAGTACTGCCTATGCAGAGCACAGTAGGCAGAAGGAGTTTGTTTTCAGCTGCTGCGCTCTGTATAGGCAGCAACTGTCAGGACCACAAGGATCTGGGTATTCAGATCTTGGGTGGTCGGTGCCTGAGTCTGTGCCCTTGGGGTGACAATAAAAAGGGGGGAATTTACAGGGATTAAAGAGTTTATAGATAAATGTCGTGACGCCATCTGTAGATCCGGTGATGGCACCGGCGCTGCTGCAGACCTCCAGGTGGATGGATGGCAGCAACGTGTTGTAGCTCCCTACAGGTAGAGCCGGGTCCCCCGGGGCAGTGTAGTATGTTGATGGAATAGGGCAGCGCAGTCTCTGCTGTGAGACTGGAATGTCTCAGTCAACCAGGTAGAAACACAGACACTTGCTTGCTCTGCACGGGTCTTTAGTCAGGTAATCTGCAGTTTACAGGGTATGCGGTTGTTACAGCCAGGGTAGTAGACCGTGTGTCCTGGCAAAAGTCAATGTCTGTCTGACGCTGCAGCTATGTGCCTTCTTTTCTCTTCCACTGTCCTACCTCTGCGCATTCCTTCCTCACGCTGCCCTGCACAAATCCCGCTTACTACCAGGTCTGTTGGGTGATATGGGACACCCTCTTCTCGCTCTACGGGCCCAACCCTGTTTGGTGCTTCTGGTGAGGACCGTACATTTGTCGAGTGGATCGTGCTCCTATGAATCTGTCGATCACACCGGTATTTGCGGCTCAGGGATGGACCTCTGCACTGCTTTGGAGTCGGTACCCCACTTCGGACTGGGCCAGGGTGTTCAGTCACCCTCTGTCTGCCCCTCTCTGTCTGGGTCACCAGGTTGAGGTGCCCTCCCTGTTACTCCTCTTGTTCTGCTTTCTGTTCCTCTGACTCTTCTCTCTGTCTAGTCTGTGTCACGCTCTTTTCCCGCTCACTATATACCCTAGCTCTCCTCCCACTGGGACCGATTACCCTGGTAATGGGCTGTCCAACTGGCCCCCTGACTCTAGGGTATGTGTGTGGTGGGGAGCTTCAGACTTCCATTACCCCCTACCAGGACAAGAATACTGCACCTCCTGTTCGGGGTGCAGTACCCTTCTGTAGCGCACTGACCAGCGGAGCGCTACACAACCAAAGTGTCAAAACCCAGTATTATAAAGGGAGCTTTGTCATTTTAGGTAGCAGTCAATGACAAACGCAACCCCATTGCTGCGATCTGCATAATCAGCAGCGAAGGCGAAAAGAAGAGGGAGGTCAGTACACCTAATGCACGCCTGTAATTCATGAAGAGCACATGAGCCACTGCTGACTTCATTCATTCATTCATTACTTTATTACACCTTTTATAACCTTAAAAATGGTTAGGACTTGAATTGTTCTAGGTTTAGTATTAGGGCTAGTGTGAGGGATTGCTTTAAGGGTAAAATTAGGATTAGGGTTAGAATTAAGGTCAGGGATTGGTCTAGGGGTAAAGTTAGGGCTACGGTGAGAATTAAAGGGATCCTGTCACCTCCAAAACGCCTCCTAAGCTAGCAAAACATGTCCCTGCAGCATCCCATCACTAATCTCACACTTCTTTTGTCTCCTAAAAGCATCCTGTGAAAGTGCATAAAAACGTTTTAATACTTATTAATTAGTGATTATAATTAGCAGGGGCTATATTCTTTAGTCACCAAGGCGGGCTGTTTTGCAGCTCCAGGATCCACCCTGTCTCTGTGTGTTCTGATGTGATGTGCAGGCATTGCCCTCCCCCCTCTCTATCACTCACATAATGCAAATCATTAGTCCTGCCTTCAGTTTCAGTTTCACAGCAGCACAGACAGAGAGAGGGCTGGATCCTGGAGCTGCAAAACAACACCCCCTGGTAACTAAAGAATATAGCCCCTGCTAATTATAATCACTAATAAGTAGGTATTAAAACGTTTTTCTCCACTTTCACAGGATGCTTTTAGGAGACAAAAGAAGTGTGAGATTAGTGATTGGATGGTGCAGGGATATGTTTTGATAGTTTAGGAGGCGTTTTGGAGGTGACAGGATCCCTTTAAGGCTAGGGATTGGTTTAGAGGTAGAGTAAGGGTAGGGTTAAAATTAAGGTTAGGGATTGGTTTAGAGGTAGAGTTAGGGCTAGGGTTAGAATTAAGGTTAGGGATTGGTTTAGAGGTAGAGTTAGGGCTAGGGTTAGAATTAAGGTTAGGGATTGGTTTAGAGATAGAGTTAGGGCTAGGGTTAGAATTAAGGTTAGAGATTGTTTTAGAGGTAGAGTTAGGGCTACAGTGAGAAGGTTAGGGATTGGTTTAGAGGTAGAGTTAGGGCTAAGGTGAGAAGGTTAGGAATTGGTTTAGAGGTAGAGTTAGGGCTACGGTGAGAAGGTTAGGGATTGGTTTAGAGGTAGAGTTAGGGCTACGGTGAGAAGGTTAGGGATTGGTTTAGAGGTAGAGTTAGGGCTAGAGTTAGAATTAAGGTTAGGGATTGGTTTAGAGGTAGAGTTAGGGCTAGGGTTAGAATTAAGGTTAGGGATTGGTTTAGAGGTAGAGTTAAGGCTAGGGTTAGAATTAAGGTTAGGGATTGGTTTAGAGGTAGAGTTAAGGCTAGGGTTAGAATTAAGGTTAGAAATTGGTTTCGGGTTAAAGATAAAGCTATGGTTTTAATTAAGATTAGGGATTGGTCTAGGGGTAAAGTTAGGGCTACGGTTAGAATTAAGGTTAGAGATTGTTTTAGAGGTAGAGTTAGGGCTACAGTGAGAAGGTTAGGGATTGGTTTAGAGGTAGAGTTAGGGCTAAGGTGAGAAGGTTAGGGATTGGTTTAGAGGTAGAGTTAGGGCTACGGTGAGAAGGTTAGGGATTGGTTTAGAGGTAGAGTTAGGGCTACGGTGAGAAGGTTAGGGATTGGTTTAGAGGTAGAGTTAGGGCTAGAGTTAGAATTAAGGTTAGGGATTGTTTAGAGGTAGAGTTAGGGCTAGGGTTAGAATTAAGGTTAGGGATTGGTTTAGAGGTAGAGTTAGGGCTAGAGTTAGAATTAAGGTTAGGAATTGAAAAATATATTGCAATCTGAGAGTCCTCAGTGGTTGATACCTTTTAATGGCTAACTGAAAAGATGGTAAACATAGCAAACTTTTGAGACGACTCAGGTCTCTTCTTCAGGCTGATAATGACACAAATTCTGAAGACACATACATTTATACATAAGCAAGTTAGGAATTGGTTTCGGGTTAAAGATAAAGCTATGGTTTTAATTAAGATTAGGGATTGGTCTAGGGGTAAAGTTAGGGCTACGGTGAGAATTTAGGTTAGGCATTGGTTTAGAGGTAGAGTAAGGGCTAAGGTTAGAATTAAGGTTAGGGATTGGTTTAGGGTTTGAGTTAAGGCTAGGGAATGGTTTGAAGGTAGCTTTAGGGCTAGAGTTATAAATATGGTTAGGGATTGGTTTAGAGGTAAAATTATAGCTAGGTTTATAAATATGGGCAGGGACTGGTTTAGGGGTAAAGTTAGGGCTAGGGTTAGAAGTAAGGTCAGGGATATATTTAGAATTCAAATTAGGGCTAGGGTTAGAATTAAGGTTAGGAATTGGTTCCGGGGTAGAATTATTGTTGGGTTTAAAGGTAGAGCTAGAAATCAGTTTAGGGTTAAGACAGAGATTAGGGTTAGGTTTAGGACGGGGTTGGGTTCAGGCCGGTTAGGGTTAGGGTACGGTTTAGAGCAGAGGTCCCCAACTCCAGGCCTCGAGGGCCGCCAATTTCAGGATTTCCTTAGTATTGCACAGGTAGTAAGATACTAAGGAGATCCTGAAAACATGCCCTGTTGGCGGCCCTCGAGGCCTGGAGTTGGGGACCCCAGGTTTAGTGTATAGTTTAGTGATTAGTGTACGGTATAGGGATAAAGCTGAGTATAACTATAACACATGGGAGATTTTACAGTCAGAACTTTGCGGGTATTGGCACAACTGTTTGGAGACAATCCCAACAAAGTCAGGTCGTCCCGGTTTGATGGGGTAGGATTTTTTTACCCCGCCTAAAATTGGTTGCTCCCTATCTATAGTGGGGATTGTGGGACAGTCCTTGAGATGGGACTTAAACATCCCTATCTTTTGACAGACATTTTTTTTCTATGTTCTGGAACTATTGGCAAGTAAATAGATAAAGTTATCTGTGGACAAAAATACTCTGTGCTGCTGTTACCATTGACTGTGACATTTTTAAGGCTGCTTTGCCGTTTTGAAGCCATTGAGATGGACTGTGACAACAATGGGTGTCCGGGGCCGGAGTGAAGCGCTCCGGTATTATCACAGGACCCCATGATTGATGCCATTTGGTCTCGGGATGACTGGTATTTACTG
This sequence comes from Allobates femoralis, assembly GCA_033576535.1. Classification (NCBI taxonomy): domain Eukaryota; kingdom Metazoa; phylum Chordata; class Amphibia; order Anura; family Aromobatidae; genus Allobates; species Allobates femoralis. Next base: position 19,291,581 of record JARQOC010000003.1, read on the forward strand.
ATCACCTGGTGTCATCCCGTATTGATTCCTCCAATCACAGCGCTGACGCGGGGCGGAGGTGACAGGCGCTTCACACAATATGTGTTTTTCTCAGAAATTGAAGCTTTTTTCCTGTTTTTGCTATAAAAGCAGATGAAGATGGAAAAATAAAGCTTTTTTTTTCACTTTTTAGCTGTAAAATCTAAGATATATAGCGACATCGACAGGTCTGTATGACACAGGTCCCAGATCCAATACTGATAAGGAGCACATAGTAATATTTAACACCAAAGTATGGGATAGTGGGGGATGGTACAGCCGGAGTGAGGAGTATATGGACAGTCACATCATTCACATATCTTATAAAGTATGGTGTAATGTCATCTCAGGGAAAAGAAGTTCTTCAGCAGCTGTGGAAGTGTCCATTAGAATACTCAATCATAAGAGGAGGCTGCTTCAGAACAAAGAAGAATTGACATTTCTGGTCATAAATGAGATCTTCAACCAATATACACACCCTGCTCCTGCAGAGCTGCACTTCATACTAGACCCCGCCCCTGCAGAGCTGCACTTTATAATACACACCATGCCCCTGCAGAGTTGCACTTTATGATACAACTCCCACCCCTGCAGAGCTTCACTTCATACTAGACCCTGTCCCTGCAGAGCTTCACTTCATACTAGACCCCGCCCCTGCAGAGCTGCACTTCATACTAGACCCTGCCCCTGCAGAGCTTCACTTCATACTAGACCCTGCCCCTGCAGAGCTGGACTTCATACTAGACCCCGCCCCTGCAGAGCTGCACTTCATACTAGACCCCTGCCCCTGCAGAGCTTCACTTCATAAAAGACCCTGCCCCTGCAGAGCTTCACTTCATACTAGACCCCTGCCCAAACAGAGCTTCACTTCATACTAGACCCTGCCCCTGCAGAGCTGCACTTCATACTAGACCCTGCCCTGCAGAGCTTCACTTCATACTAGACCCTGCCCCTGCAAAACTGCACTTCATACTAGACCCTGCCCCTGCAGAGCTTCACTTCATACTAGACCCTGCCCCTGCAAAGCTGGACTTCATACTAGATCTCATCCCTGCAGAACTGCATTTTATAATAACCGCCACCCCTGCAGAGTTACACTTTACAATATACACCCCACCCCTGCAGAGCTGCACTTCATACTAGACACCACCCCTGCAGAGCTGCACTCTATAATACAACCCCACCCCTGCAGAGCTTCACTTCATACTAGACCCCGCCCCTGCAGAGCTACACTTAATACTAGACCCCGCACCTGCAGAGTTGCACTTTATAATGCACACCCCGCCCCTGCAGAGCTGCACTTCATACTAGACCCCACCCCTGCAGAACTGCACTTTATAATACATACCCCACCCTGCATAACTGCACTTTATCATACACACGCCGCTCCTGCCGAGCTGCACTTTATAATACACACTCTGCCCCTGCAGAGCTGCACTTTATAATACACACTCCACTCTGGCAGAGATGCACGTTATAATACACATCCTGCCCCTGCAGAGCTGCACTTTATAATACACAACCCGCCCTTTCAGAGCTGCACTTCATACTACACACACTGTCTCTGAAGAGCTGCACTTTATAATACACACACGGCCCCTGCAGAGCTGCAGTTCATACTACCCAACTCGCTTCTGCAGACCTACACTTCATACTACACACACTACCCCTGCAGAGCTGCACTTTATAATACACACTCCACCCCTGCAGAGAAGAGCTGCACTTCATAATACACACCCCACTCCTATAGAGCTGCACTTTATAGTACACATCCTGTCCCTGCAGAGCTGAACTTTATAATACACAGAAGGCTCCTGCAGAGCTACACTTCATACTACACACCCTGCCCCTGCAAAACTGCACTTCATTATACATACACCACACCTGCAGAGCTGCACTTTATAATACACACCCTGAATCTACAGAACTGCACTTTATACTACAAATACAGTATCTCCAGAGCTGCAATTCATACTACAGCCCCCACCCCTGCAGAACTGCACTTTATAGTACACACATCACCCCTGCAGAGATGCACTTTATAATACAC